>JACEEZ010011042.1:0-5000 GCA_016584305.1 Chionoecetes opilio
CTTTGGAAAAAAACCCACCCCCCAAAAAAAAAAAAAAACCCCCCCCCGTACCCCCCAAAAAAACCCCCAACACAACACACAAAAAAAAACCCAATAAAACATACACCACACGCGCACAAAATCACACGACCCACACTCGGACTATAGCTTTAAACACACACCACCCCCCCCACATACAACACCACACACACACACACACACACAACACACAAGTAAGCATTCCGTAAAATCTGAAATAAATTTTTATATCTACAACCTAATATCCTCCTCTCTCTTTTTTTTTTCTCTCCTTCTCTCTCTTTCTCTCTCTCTCTCTCTCTCTCTCTCTCTCTTCTCTCTCTTCTCTCCCCCGGGTTTCTTTTAAATTATAACCCTTCCCCTCTTCCTCCATCATTATCTTCTCTCTCTCTCTCTCCTCTCTCTCTCTCTCTTCTCTCTTCTCCTCCTTCCATAAGTTGACCCACATTCAACCTTTCATATTTTTTCCCCCCGTCATTTTACTTCAGGGCAGCAGTGATGGGGTAGTAGTAGTAGTAGTAGTGTAGTAGTATTTAGTAGTAGTAAGTAGTAGTGTAGTAGTATATTGGTGGTAGTAGTAGTATAGATAGTAGTATAGAGTAATGTAGTATATAGTGTAGTGATGGTAGTAGTATTAGTATTTAGTAGTATGTATGTATTGTATGTAGTAGTAGTGTGTATAGCGGGGAGTAGTGTGTTGGTTTTGGGAGTATAGTAGTATGTAGTAGTATAGTAGAGTTAGAGTATAGTAGTAGTAGTATATAGTATAAATGTATATAGTAGTGGGGTGGTGTGGTGGTAGTAGTATGAAAAGTATTATAGAAGTAGTAGAGTAGTGTAGTTAGTAGTGTATAGTATAGTAGGGTGGTGGTGGTGGTGGGGTGGTGGTGGTGGTGGAGTAGTAGTGTTAGTAGTAGTAGGGTTGTGGTATTATAAGTAGTAGTATTGTATAGTAGTATGGTGGTGGTGGTGGGGGGTGGGGGTGGTGGTGGTGGTAGTATTTTGTATTTGGGTGGGGGTGGTGGTGGTGGTGGTGGGTGGTGGGGGTGGTGGGGTGGTGGTGGGTGGTAGTGGTGGTGGTGGTGGTGGGGGGGGGGTATGGTGGTGGGGTGGTGGTGTGGTGGTGGTGGTGGTGGTGTGGTGGGGGTTGGGGTGGGGGTGTAGTGTAGTAAGGGGTAGAAGTAGTAGTAGTGTAATAGGTAGTAGTGTGTGGGAAGTGGTGGGGTGGTGGTGGGGGTGGGGGTGGTAGTAGGGTGGTAGTGGTGGTGTTTGGTAGTATGTGTAGTAGTAGTAGTAGTAGTAGTAGTAGTAGGGGTAGGGGTGTTGGTGTTGGTAGTAGAAGAAGTAGTGGAATAGATATAGTAGTTGTGTAATGGCGGAGTTTTTTAAATGATGGGGGAATTCTCAAAAGGAGAGGAGGAGAGAGAGAAGGGGAAAAGAGAGGAGAGAAAAGGGGAGAGAGGGGGAGAGAGAAAAGGGAGGGGAGAGAGGAGGAGATGGCGTTCCCCTCCCGCCCTTGTGACGCCATTCTGTAACTCCCCCTACTCTCTCTCTCTCCTCTCCTCTTCTCTCCCCTTTCCTCTCTCTCTCTTCTCTCTTCTCTCTCTCCACCAAGCTTTCCTTTATCCAAAACCTCTCTTCCTTCCTCCCTCCCTCTTTCCCTTCCTTCCCCCCCTTGCCCCCCCTCCCCCTTCCCCACTATCCCCGGGTTTTTGTTGTGTGTGTGTGTGTGTGTTGTGTGTGTGGGGGTGTGTGTGTGTGTGTGTGGTTGGTTATGTGGGTTGGGTGTTGTGTGTGTTAGTGTGTGTGTTTTTGGGTGTGTGGTGTGTGTGGTGTGTGTGTGTGTATGTGTGGGTGGGTGGGTGGTGTGGTATTGTGTGTGGGTGTGGTGTGATGGTTGTGTGTGTGTGTTGTTGTGTGTGTGTGGTGTGGGTGTGTGTGTGTGTGTGTACGTGTGTGGGTGTGTGTGTGTGGGGTGTGTTGTGTGTGTGTGTGTTGTGGTGTGTGTTGAAAGACATTACTTTTTTTAAATTTTGTTTAAAAAATTTGGGGAAAGAAAAAGAGGCAATGAAAAAGGGAGAAAAGAGGGGAAGAGAGAGAGAGAGAGAGAGAGGGAGAAGAAGGAGGCAATTTTTTTTAAATATAAAAAAAAAACAAGGGGAAGAGATGCTGGTTTTAAACTGATCAAGGTCGTGTAAAGGTCTCTTCTCTCTCTCTTCTCTCTCTCTCTCTCCTCTTTTTCCTCTTCTTTTCTAAGTCCACCCCCAAATTTTTTTCACTAATAACTAAATAAAAAATTAAAATAAAAAAAACAAAAACAAAAACATAATAAAAAAATAAAAATAATAATCAAAATAATAAAAAATAAAAAATAAAAACAAAAATAAAAACAAAAAACAATAACAAAAAAATAAAAATAATAATAAATTAAAAATAATAATAATAACAAACAATCCCAACAAAAAATATTTTAAAAACAATAATAATAAAAACAATAAAAACAACAATAACAATAACAACAAAAAAAAAATAATAATAATAATAAAATAATAAAAAATAACTACAATAAAAATTTAAAAAATAACAAAAATAACAATAAAAATAAAAATAATAACAATAAAAACAAAAATAAAATAACAATAAAACAATAACATAAAAAATAATAATAAAACAACAACAACAACAAAAACCCAATAACAAAAATAAAAATAACAATAATAATAACAAAAAACAAAAAAAAATAAAAACAATAATAAATAATGATAATAAAAATAAATAAGTAAAATAAGAAAAAATATATAAGTAATAACCTAATGGCAAAGAAGAATACAAAGAGAAGAAAGCTATACGGGAGCGTCTTTAACACACACACACACACCACACACACACACACACACACCACACCACACAAAAACACACACACGCTCATACACACATATAACATACACCCACACACAAAACACACACACACACACATACACACACACACACATACATACACACACACACATATACACACACACACGCACACACACACACAAGCACACACACACACAAACACACACACACACACACTTCGTGACTGTGAAGACTAAATTTCACGAGTGTGGTTCGAGAGAGAGAGAGGGAAGGAGGGAAGGGAGAAGGGAGAGGGGAAAGGGAAGAGGGGAAGGGGGGAGGGAGAGAGGGAAGGGGGGAGAAGGGAGGAGGAGGAATAGGGAAGGGGGATGTGAGGTGAAGGGTGAAAGTTAGAGGAGGAGGAGGAGGAGGAGGAGGAGGAGGAGGAGGAGGAGGAGGAGGAGGATGACAAAACATATATATACACAAACAGACGCAAGAGACAATGGCTCGTTCAAAGAGAAGAGAGAGAGAGAGAGAGAGAGAGAGAGAGAGAGAGAGAGAGAGATGAGAGAGGAGACGGAGAAGAGAAGGAGAAAAGAGAGAGAGAGAGAGCTACCACATCTTTTGTAATAGTTGTAAGCTGTAGTTGTAAGGACTGCTGTTAGTAGTAGTAGTAGTAGTAGTAGTAGTAGTAGTAGTAGCTGATGTAATAACACCATAACTACTAATACTACATTTGTTATGTATAGTGTAGTAACATAAGAGAAGCAATGTTAATAAGAATAATAATAATAATAACAATAATAATATTAATAGTAGTAACAAAAACAAAAATAACAAAAATAGTAATGATATAAAATTTATAATCATATTTTTGATAAACACAATGAGGATGTTCAACCTCTCTCTCTCTCTCTCTCTCTCTCTCCATGAGTCTCAGGTGTTCACGCGGTCCCGGGTTCAAGGCGGGGTTGTGAGTAACGTAAATATAAGCGGCGGCGACCCAGTGACAACACAGGCCATGACGTCACCGCCACCCTGATGACGTCACGACGACCACGCGCTGCCAGACGTACGATGACTGGCGTGTTGAGACGTGTTAAGCCCCGTCCACACTAACACTCACCACCGTCGGCGCTTCCCGTCGATCGAGTGTTCGTCACTCAAAAGTGGCAGTGTGGACAGGATGCCGACGAGCAAAATGTGACCGTCGGCATTGCCCGCCAGCATTCAGCAGGTTTATATTGGGCGGGCATGGCCGTCACTCACGGGTCAGCGCCGAACACATGCTTCAAGTTATCGGCAGTTTTCACCATCTAGATATTTTTGTATTGCTATGTACCGTATACCATCAGAACCAAGAAAGTCAGCTGATTACGAATATGTGATCAAAAATTAAATGGGAGAAATGGTCGGGAAATTTCAGCGAGTTGAAGACAAAAAAGTGAGAAAAATGTTTATACACTATTTCTTATTGCTATATTTTTTAGAATACACAAAAAGGTTTTCGTATATTTTTCTTGCTAATGATATGCAGACATGTGTCATGAAGATGATAGTTGGGTCAGTTTTTCTAAACCTCCTGTGGTTATTTCATAATCTCGAGTGAGAGTACACGATATGCAGAAAACATGACTCTCACTTTGAAATCAGGAAGCTCCGAAGCGCGCTGACCGCCGAACAAGACCGTTCGTGTGGACACAACTCTGGCAACGGCGCTTCCCGACGGCAAGCACCGATGGCAAGCGCCGTCGGTGGTGAATGGTAGCGTGGACGGGGCTTTAGGGAGAGAAAGAGAGAGAGAGAGAGAAAGACTACTAATACTAATACCATTACTACTATAATTTTGTTTTATACTACTACTACAACTATAACTATTACTATTACTACTACCACTACTACTATTACTACTACCACTATCACTACTACTATTACTACTACCACTACTACTACTTATATTACTACTACTATTACTACCACTACCACCACTACTACTACTACTACTACTACTACTACTACTACTACCACCACCATCACTACTACTACTACTACTACTACTACTACCACCACTACTACTACTACCACCACTACTACTACTACCACCACCATCACTACTACTACTACTACTACTACTACTACTA
>JACEEZ010011042.1:10000-15000 GCA_016584305.1 Chionoecetes opilio
GTTAAATGTGTAACTATCTCTCAAATATTGAGTCACAGGACAACTCTCCACGACATGCCTCTCAGTCTGGACTGAGCCACACACACACAAACACACTCCTCCACAGGAAGGCGACCACGCCCCCGCCTGTTCCACCGTCCCGTGTCCACGGGACGGTGGAACACACACAATCACACACACACACACATGCACACACACACACACACACACACACACACACGCACCGACACACACACGCGCACCCATACACTCACACACACACACAGACACATGCGCGCACCACACATACACACCCACACACACACACACACACACACACACACACGCACGCACCGACACACACACGCGCACCCATACACTCACACACACACAGACACATGCGCGCACCACACATACACACACACACACCCACACATTCACACAAACAAACTATATATAGTCTGTACAGGAATAGTGGAATAAAAAAAGTGAGTGTGTGTGTGTTTGTGTTGTGTGTGTGTGTGTGTGTGTGTGTGTGTGTGGTGGGGGAGGAGGGGAAACAGATGTGCAGGTCGACCCACACACGCCCCCACCCCCCTTTTAACCAACCCACCTCCTCAACACACACACACACAACACACACACACACACACACATACACAGGCGGGGTCAGAATTGCTAACAAGTGTCACCACAAGTGTTTTGATCATCCTGAACTACATTACTTCTACTACTGCTACCACCACCACCACTACTACTACTACTACTACGGGGAGGCGGTAGCAGAGTGGTTAGCGTTACCGTGTGGCGTTCTCGAAGACCCGAGTTCGATCCCGAGTGAGACCCATAAATCCACTTTAAATCTTTCTGCACCGTCGAGTGGCCTAAGGACACCCACATGCTGCCCTTTAACTCTACCTTTGATTGCGAGTGCATCGGAGGACACAGGGGGGTGGCATGAGCCTCTAATCACAGGCGTCACTATAACAAACCTGCCTGCGCCACCACGGGCGAGGGCCAACCATCACAGCTCTTAAGTGAACCTCCAGGGCCTACCATCCCACCCCTGGAGCTCACGGCCTACGCGCGCTATAGGCACGAATGGAAAAAAAAAAAAATACTACTGCTACTGCTACTCAAAATTATATGAAAACAATGATAATATAAATTCCCCCTATATACTACAACTACACCTACTACTACTACAACTACTACTACAACAACAACTTTTGATAACAACAATAACAATGATTAGAGGTGGACCGGATGTCGATTTTTCACTATTTGCGGATGCGGATATTTAGTTCCAATACTTGCGGATGCGGATATTTAGTTCCAATACTTGCGGATGCGGATATTTAGTTCCAATACTTGCGGATGCGGATATTTAGTTCCAATACTTGCGGATGGGGATATTTAGTTCCAATACTTGCGGATGGGGATATTTAGTTCCAATACTTGCGGATGCGGATATTTAGTTCCAATACTTGCGGATGGGGATATTTAGTTCCAATACTTGCGGATGGGGATATTTAGTTCCAATACTTGCGGATGGGGATATTTAGTTCCAATATTTGCGGATGCGGATATTTAGTTCCAATACTTGCGGATGGGGATATTTAGTTCCAATACTTGCGGATGGGGATATTTAGTTCCAATACTTGCGGATGGGGATATTTAGTTCCAATATTTGCGGATGGGGATATTTAGTTCCAATATTTGCGGATGGGGATATTTAGTTCCAATACTTGCGGATGCGGATATTTAGTTCCAATACTTGCGGATGGGGATATTTAGTTCCAATATTTGCGGATGGGGATATTTAGTTCCAATACTTGCGGATGGGGATATTTAGTTCCAATACTTGCGGATGGGGATATTTAGTTCCAATACTTGCGGATGGGGATATTTAGTTCCAATACTTGCGGATGCGGATATTTAGTTCCAATACTTGCGGATGGGGATATTTAGTTCCAATATTTGCGGATGGGGATATTTAGTTCCAATACTTGCGGATGGGGATATTTAGTTCCAATACTTGCGGATGGGGATATTTAGTTCCAATACTTGCGGATGGGGATATTTAGTTTCCAATACTTGGGATGGGGATATTTAGTTCCAATACTTGCGGATGGGGATATTTAGTTCCAATACTTGCGGATGGGGATATTTAGTTCCAATACTTGCGGATGCGGATATTTAGTTCCAATACTTGCGGATGGGGATATTTAGTTCCAATACTTGCGGATGGGGATATTTAGTTCCAATACTTGCGGATGCGGATATTTAGTTCCGATACTTGCGGATGCGGATATTTAGTTCCAATACTTGCGGATGGGGATATTTAGTTCCAATACTTGCGGATGGGGATATTTAGTTCCAATACTTGCGGATGGGGATATTTAGTTCCAATACTTGCGGATGGGGATATTTAGTTCCAATATTTGCGGATGCGGATATTTAGTTCCAATACTTGCGGATGGGGATATTTAGTTCCAATACTTGCGGATGGGGATATTTAGTTCCAATATTTGCGGATGCGGATATTTAGTTCCAATACTTGCGGATGGGGATATTTAGTTCCAATATTTACGGATGCGGATATTTAGTTCCAATATTTGCGGATGGGGATATTTAGTTCCAATACTTGCGGATGGGGATATTTAGTTCCAATATTTGCGGATGCGGATATTTAGTTCCAATACTTGCGGATGCGGATATTTAGTTCCAATACTTGCGGATGGGGATATTTAGTTCCAATATTTGCGGATGCGGATATTTAGTTCCAATACTTGCGGATGGGGATATTTAGTTCCAATATTTGCGGATGCGGATATTTAGTTCCAATATTTGCGGATGGGGATATTTAGTTCCAATACTTGCGGATGGGGATATTTAGTTCCAATACTTGCGGATGGGGATATTTAGTTCCAATACTTGCGGATGGGGATATTTAGTTCCAATACTTGCGGATGGGGATATTTAGTTCCAATACTTGCGGATGGGGATATTTAGTTCCAATACTTGCGGATGCGGATATTTAGTTCCAATACTTGCGGATGGGGATATTTAGTTCCAATACTTGCGGATGGGGATATTTAGTTCCAATACTTGCGGATGGGGATATTTAGTTCCAATACTTGCGGATGGGGATATTTAGTTCCAATACTTGCGGATGGGGATATTTAGTTCCAATACTTGCGGATGGGGATATTTAGTTCCAATACTTGCGGATGGGGATATTTAGTTCCAATATTTGCGGATGGGGATATTTAGTTCCAATACTTGCGGATGGGGATATTTAGTTCCAATACTTGCGGATGGGGATATTTAGTTCCAATACTTGCGGATGGGGATATTTAGTTCCAATACTTGCGGATGGGGATATTTAGTTCCAATATTTGCGGATGGGGATATTTAGTTCCAATACTTGCGGATGGGGATATTTAGTTCCAATACTTGCGGATGGGGATATTTAGTTCCAATACTTGCGGATGGGGATATTTAGTTCCAATACTTGCGGATGCGGACAGCTTTAGCCATCACTTATCATTTTAGTTTACTGATAATTTTTTCATCTTATCATCATTTTAGCCACAGATTATTGCAATTTAAATATGGTAAGAAATTAGTAAAAATATATAATTAATATACTATTAAGAAACAGGGGAAACAGGAATATACTAATCAAATTTTGCTACAATTTCCATGATCTGTGTTACCACTACGCAAGCACTGTAACGCAACTGAATTCCTACAAGTGACAGCCCGCTACCCGCGAACGGCCCACCACCTCTCCAACAGCTTTGACCAGGAATAGTTCGGGTGCGGGAGGCGCTGGAGTGAGTGAGTGACACACTCTCTCAGACTCACTGTCTCTCTCGTCTGCAGAAAAATCCCAGAATATTTCCTCTTTTTAACCAGTCCCACAATATCTCTCTCTCTCTCTCTCTCTCTCTCTCTCTCTCTCTCTCTCTCTCTCTCTCTCTCTCTCTCTCTCTCTCTCTCTCTCTCTCTCTCTCTCTCTCTCTCTCTCTCTCTGTGTGTGCATAAATCCCAGAATATTTCCTCTTTATAACCAGTTGCACATTATTTCGAGTCCCCCCGTTCTCTCTCTCTCTCTCTCTCTCTCTCTCTCCCAACCGATATGTACTGTCTAGTTATTCAATATATCCTTATCAATCGATGTGGATGAGGATGTTATAAATGATGCGGATATCAGCGGATGCGGATTCGGATGTCCGGTTCAGCTCTAACAATGATCATAATTTTTCTCTACTACTGCTACTACCACCACCACCACCACCACCACCACCACCACTACTACCACCACTACTATCACCACTACTACCACCACCACCACCACCACCACCACCATTACTACCACCACCATTACTACCACCGCCATTACTACAACCACCATTACTACAACCACCATTACTACAACCACCATTACTACAACCACCATTACTACCACCACTACTACTACCACCACCACCACCATTACTACAACCACCATTACTACAACCACCATTACTACCACCACTACTACTACCACCACTACTACCACCACCACCACCACCACCACCACCACCACCATTACTACAACCACCATTACTACCACCACCATTACTACAACCACCATTACTACAACCACCATTACTACCACCACCACTACTACCACCACTACCACCATTACTACCACCACCATTACTACAACCACCATTACTACAACCACCATTACTACCACCACCACTACTACCACCACCACCACCATTACTACAACCACCATTACTACAACCACCATTACTACAACCACCATTACTACAACCACCATTACTACCACCACTACTACTACCACCACTACAAACACCACCACCACCACCACCATTACTACAACCACCATTACTACCACCGCCATTACTACAACCACCATTACTACAACCACCATTACTACAACCACCATTACTACAACCACCATTACTACCACCACTACTACTACCACCACTACTACCACCACC
>JACEEZ010011042.1:20000-35000 GCA_016584305.1 Chionoecetes opilio
ACACACACACGCACTACGCACACACAAACACACACACGCACTACGCACACACAAACACACACACGCACTACGCACACACAAACACACACACGCACTACGCACACACAAACACACACACGCACAACGCACACACAAACACACACACACGCACAACGCACACACAAACCACACACGCACACACAAACACACACAACCACAACAACACACCACGCACTACGCACACACAAACACACACACGCACTACGCACACACAACACACACGCACTACGCACACACAAACACAACCACAACGCACACACAAACACACACACGCACTACGCACACACAAACACACACACGCATTTACACACACACAAACACACACACGCACTACGCACACACAAACACACACACGCACTAGCACACACAAACACACACACGCACTACGCACACACAAACACACACAGCACTACGCACAACAAACACACACACAGCACTACACACACACAACACACACACGCACTACGCACACACAAACACACACACGCACAAACGCACACAAAAACACACACACGCCACACACACAAAACACCACACGCACTACACACACACAAACACACACACGCACACACAAACACACACACGCACTACGCACACACAAACACACACACGCACTACGCACACACAAACACACACACGCACTACGCACACACAAACACACACACACGCACTACGCACACACAAACACGCACACATAAACACACACACGCAGTACGCACACACAAACAATTAAAGATGTGTGGCCCTATAATGTCACCGTGCCCATACTCCTCTCTGATTGGCTGAGCGGCCGCGTCCCATGACCTAGACTGACCAATGGGGGAAGAGAAGTACCGAAAGATGCCAAGTAGTGTATTTGTAACTATTTATCTGTATAGCAAACAAAATTACGAGATATTAGGTGAATTTTACAAACACACACACACACACTCTCTCTCTCTCTCTCTCTCTCAGCATTCCAGCAGTGTATTTACAGGTGTTAACGAAATGGGTAGGCACGTATAGTGTATGGGAGGGAAGGAAGGAAGGAAGGAAGGAAGGAAGGAAGGAAGGAAGGAAGGAAGGAAGGAAGGAAGGAAGGAGGGGCATGAGAGGGAATAATGCAGGAAAGGGAAAGTGCAAAGAGGAGAGACGAAAAAGGAGAATATAATATGTGGGATGAAGGAAGGGAAATAAGGAAGAGAAGAGGATAGGAAGGTAAAGGTGGAATGGGGATAGGTAATTAAGGTATAATAGGTAGATAGGAGAGAGAGAGAGAGAGAGAGAGAGGAGAGAGAGAGAGAGAGAGAGAGAGAGAGAGAGAGGAGAGAGAGAGAGAGGAGAGGAGAGAGAGAGAGAGAGAGAGATGGGAAAGTAAATTAAAACCAGGATGGGATGGGAGGGTATTTTGTATAGAAGAAGAGTTGGAGGAAAATGAGGAGGAGGAGGAGAAGGAGGAGGAGGAGGAGGAGGAGGAGGAGGATGAGGATGAGGATGAGGAGGAGGAGGAGCGAGGAGGAGGAGAAGGAGGAGGAGGGAAAGATGGAGTAGAAGGAAGAGAGAGCGAAGAAGATAGGGAGGAAAATTAACTAAATGAGAGGAAGAGAGGAGGAGAGGAGGAGGAGGAGTAGAGAAGGAGAGGAGAGGGAAGAGGAGGGAGGAGGAAGGAGAGGAGGAGGAGGAGGAGGAGAGGAGAAGGAGGAAGGAGAAGGAGAGGAGAGAGGAGGAGGGAGGAGAGGAGAAGAGGAAGGAGGAGGAGGAGGAGGAGGAGGAGGTGGAGGGGTTACAGGTTATTCAGGTGAGGTTCTTAAGCCAGGTGTTGTCTGTCTCAAGGTCGGTCAACCCCCTACCCCTACCCTCCCCCTCAACCCCTCCCTCTCAACCCCTCCTCCAACCCCTCCCCCTACCGGCCGAAGCAAAAGAGAGAAAAAAAAGTATAATTATTACTCGTTTGAATTTCTGCCTCCGAGCTAATTGAAGGAGAGGGAAGGAGGGGGTGGGGTGAGGTGGGGGGAGGGGTTGCAGGTGTGTGTGTGTGTGTGTGTGTGTGTGTGTGTGTGTGTGTGTGTGTGTGTGTGTGTGTGTGTGTGTGTGTGTGTGTGTGTGTGTGTGTGTGATGATTATTCATAGAGCATTAGGTGTATATAATAAAAGTGAGTATCGTGTATATACCTACTGTACATGTGTTACTTTTGTATGTGTTATGCGGCACGTGCTGTACTACACACACACACACACACACACACACACACACACACACACACACACACACACACACACACACACACACATACACACACACGCCTCCCGGGGTGGTGGCTTCCCCCCAACACTAAGCACTAAGGAAGCAAATGAAAAATGTAGCTATGGAGACGGGGCCATACGAGTGTAGCTCAGGCCCTGTAAAATACAACTCTAGGTAAATACAACTACATGACAACCCGATGAATACAGGACCATTAAACAAAAAAATAGGAAGTGTCCTGCACACGCGAATACAATGTGTGGATCGCGTTGCGTTAGTCACCCGGGGGGGGGGGGGGGGGCAATCCATCGTGCGGGGATAGAGTGTATTGACCTTATAGCCCCCTCCCCCCTCCAACCCCCCCACTAACAAATCGTCAACCCCCTCCCTCCCTCTTTTTCGTCCTCTTCCTCTCTCATTCCCTCTCTTTATTTCACCTCTCTCTCTCTCTCTCTCCATCTCTTTATCGTTTTTTCCTCTCTCCAATTCTGTCATAATCCTCTCTTTAGTATTCCCTCCCTCTCTCCCTTTCTTTATCACTTCTTCTCTCTTTATTGTCCCCTCCCTTCCCCTCTCCATTATCCTCTCTTCCCCCTATTCTCCTTCTCTTCATACCTCTTATTCCCTCTCTCTCCCTTTCTTTATCACTTCTTCCTCTCTCCTATTCCCCTCATTATCCTCTCTTCCCCTTCTTCTAATCCTCCCCTCACCCCCTCCTAAACCCCTTTCTAATCGTCATTCCCCTCTTTCCCTCCCCTCTTTCCCTCCACCTCTCCTCCTTAATGCTTCATATAATTCCTTCTCTCTTTTTGACAACCACTACCAATCCTCCTCCTCCTCCTCCTCTTCTTCTCTCTCTTCTCTCTTCTTCTTCTCTTCTTCTTCTTCTTCTTCTTCTTCTTCTTCTTCTTCTTCTTCTTCTTCTTCTTCTTTCTTCTTCTTCTTTCTTCCTCCTCCTCCTCTCCTCCTCCTCCCCTCCTCTTCTTTTTCCTCCTCCTCCTCCTCTTCATCACGTCTTCTTCCTTGCTTACCTCTAAAACACCATTTTTCCCCTCTCTTCCTCACCTCTCTCCTCCTTATCTTCCTCCTCTCTCCTCCTCCTTCCTCACCAACACTCCTCCTCCTACACCTCCTCTTCTTCCTCCTCCTCTCCTCCTCCCTCACTAACACTCCTCCTCCTCCTCCTCCTCCTCCTCCTCCTCCTCTTCTTCTTCTTCCTAATCTTCTCCTTCTCCTCTTAGTCTTCTCTTTAATCAACCTCCTCCTCTTCCTCCTCCTCTGCGTTCCTCCTTACCTTACTTTTCTTCTTTGTCTCTACTCCAAAGCAAACTCTCTCTATCTCTCTCCCCTTATCACACACACACACACACACACACACACACACACACACACACACACACACACACACGTACACACACACACAGACGTACACACGCACCCACACACACCCACACACACACACACACACACACACGTACACACACCCACACCCACGTACACACACACCCACGTACACACACACACACACACACACACACGGTATCGGCAACACCTCGACAGTCACTCTCACGGTTAAAACAGCACAACATCGGAGACCCATTTCCGCCACCTTAATGTGAACCCCTTGAACCTCTCCTAAGGCTTCGAGGGCTCTAATTGAAACCCCCTGCCCCCCCACCTCTCTCTCTCTCTCTCTCTCTCTCTCTCTCTCTCTCTCTCTCTCTCTCTCTCTCTCTCTCTCTCTCTCTCTCTCTCATGCACACCTGTTACTCCTTTTTTTTGACACATTTTTTGGGTGACGTCAGGTAAGATAAAAAAAATATATGAAACTACACGTATATAAATTGTGGATTATTATTATTATTATTATTATAGAAAATCCTGGTGTGTTAATTGTGATATTCTGAATACTCTTTGTGTTTGAGTTTTCTTCATCTATTTGTTTAATGTGATGGTTTTACAGCACTCACACTCACTTCTCTTCCTCTCACTCTCTCTCTCTCTCTCCTCTCCTCTCTCTCTTTTCTCTCTCTCTCTCCTCTCTCTCTCTCTCTCTCTCTCTCTCTCTATCAGTCGTATTATTTTTAGCAGCGCTTATCTTCTCTGAACACCCACAACACACAAACATTAACACCCCACCACACACTGCACACTAACAACAAAACACACACCCACACACACACACACAACACACACACAGCACACAAAACACACACACCACACACGCCACACACAAACACAACACACACACAAACACACACCCCACACACACACACACACACACACACAACCACACAACACACAACACACAACACACACACACACACACACCACAGACAGACACACACACACACACACACACACACACACACACACACACACACACACACACACACACACACACACACACACACACCTGAATACTGTAAGGAAAAGTGTGAAAAGTTATATACATAAAAAAATTAGCACATCTGGCGAGCACACTTGCATGTACAAAGTCACACACACACACACACACACACACACACACACACACACACACACACACACACACACACACACACACCCCAGAGGTGGGCACTTCCGCAAACACTTCCGTAAAGCACAACTTCCGCAAATTGCAGAAGTCCAAATTCGTGTGCAGATGTGCGGAAGTGTAAATGTTTGCGGATTTGCGTTTGCAAAAGTACTTCCGCAAACGCAAATATGTCCGCAAATTCCGTTTGTTTCCTTATAAAAGCATTTTACTATGTGCCTATACTATGTTCTTGTTTTTGTTTTTGCTCTAGTACTTAAGTTAACTCCTTGGCTTGTTCTTGTTACTTTTTTTTGTCTGTATGCCTCCGGGCGAGACTAAAATTATTATTATTATTATTATTATTATTTTACTCCGTAACTATTTGGCCAAGAGTAAAAACCAATAGAAGCAAAGTTGTTAAGGTTGAAGTGTTCTATCCAATGCCATTATCAGAAGTCAATTATCTCTTGTAGATTTTGAGATATTTAATAGTATGTCAAAAATACACCAATACAATTTTCCCACCTATTTAAACTCCAAATTCATTTTGCTATGGCTCATCAGAAAGGCCTGCCCAAGTTCTATCTTTATTCTATTCTAGAAATTTCCTGTCAACCTCATAGTTTTCGAGTTATTTAAGAAAATATGATTTTTTACTGAAAATCAAAGGTGTACCCCTTTTTTGAGATACCTATTATACCAACAGGTAAAACACCTCAAACTTAACGTTTGTTTGTTGTTACCCTATTAATGTTTCCTCTAGGACTAATTATTTCATTGGCAAAACAAAATAATTAAAACCTAACCTAACCTAACCTCACCAAACCTATATATAAGATCCAGGTATTTTCACATAATTTATTAAAGTATCTCTTAGGTAAGACTTAGGAGATTATTAGGGGTATATTATTGTACCCCTATTAAGGGTATATAATATCCTACCCCTCTAATTATATAATTATATATACTCTTAATAGGGATTATTAAATAGGTTCCCCCTCCTCCTCCCTCCCTCCCCCCTCTGCGTCCCTCCTTCCTGCTAGACACACCAACGCCAAAACAAAGTCATACACGAGTGGTCACACAAGACGGCTTTGCAGCCACGTACAGTCACCTCCAGAGAAAACGGGAGGAGGGTTGCGGGAGGAGGGTTGCCCCGTATAATATAAGGATACTAGGAAGGTGATGGGAGACTGAGTTATAGTGGAGGAGGAAGAGGAAGGAAGAGGAGGGAGGGGGGGGAAGGGGGGAGGAAGGGGGATGGTCAACAAACCCCACATTCACAACCCCTTCACTCTAACCCCCTAACCCTAAGGAATACAAAGGGGGAAGAGGGGGGAAGGGGGGAAAGAGGGGGGAAGGGGGGAAAGGAGGGAAGGGGAAGCGGGGAAGAAGGGGATGATACACAAACCCCAGCCCCCTCCTTCTATGCCCCCTAAACCTAAAGAAGAGGGGGAGAGGAGGAGGATGGAAAACTAGTGGATGAGGGAGAGGGTGGAACTATAAGTGGATGAGAAGGAGGAGATAAGTGGAGGAACTATAGTGGAGGAGGAAGAGGGAAGGAGGGGGGAGAAAGGGAGGGGGAGGAGGGGGATGGTGAACTAACCCCCCCTCAACCCCCACCCACCTCCCCTAACCCTTACCCGCGCCACCTAATTAACCTTTCCTAACGACCCTTCTCGCGCCCTAAAACTCTACTTTACTACCCCTTAAACACACCTTAAGAGTCACACCCTATTTTTCCCACTTCCAGACATACATACATATATACAAACAGACAGACAGACAGACAGAGCTACATAGATTCCTTCCCACAACGAACAAACGAACCAATAAGAAAATAAGACGACAGAAAAACAGCCAACACGACAACCTCAAAACCTCTTTGCTTCGAAAACCTCAAATATTCGGTGACGCAACTTTAAAATTTCTCGCCAATAGAAAAAGAAAGAATCAATAAGAAATACAAACACGATTGGGAGAAGGCAACACTAAAAAATAACTTGCTTTCGGGAAACGGGGAAACTAAATTTTGTTTGACCTGTCAGGAAGGTCAGGAATTTTTTTTTTTCATCTTAAAAAAAAAAAAAAAAAAAAAACAGTGCTTCGAAAAACTCAAAAGTCCTGCAGCGTGACCTAAAAACCCCTCGAAAAAAAGGAAATCTACAACAACTAGATAGTGAAATAGCAATCATACTAGTGAAGTAGTTCTAAATATAAACGTATGCGGTGCTCCAAGGAAGGAAGAAAGAAGGAAGAGGAAGGGAAGGGGATGGATAAAAGAAGGAAGGGGAAGGGAAAAGGAAGGATAAAAGAAGGAAGGGGAAGGGAAGGGGATGGATAAAAGAAGGAAGGGGAAGGGAAAAGGATGGATAAAAGAAGGAAGAGGAAGGGAAAAGGATGGATAAAAGAAGGAAGGGGAAGGGAAAAGGATGGATAAAAGAAGGAAGGGGAAGGGAAAAGGATGGATAAAAGAAGGAAGAGGAAGGGAAGGGGATGGATAAAAGAAGGAAGGGGAAGGGAAAAGGATGGATAAAAGAAGGAAGGGGAAGGGAAAAGGATGGATAAAAGAAGGAAGAGGAAGGGAAGGGGATGGATAAAAGAAGGAAGAGGAAGGGAAAAGGATGGATAAAAGAAGGAAAGGGAAGGAAAAGGAATGGATAAAGAAGGAGGGAAGGGAAAAGGATGGATAAAAGAAGGAAGAGGAAGGGAAGGGATGGATAAAAGAAGGAAGAGGAAGGGAAGGGGATGGATAAAAGAAGGAAGGGGAAGGAAAAGGATGGATAAAAGAAGGAAGAGGAAGGAAGGGGATGGATAAAAGAAGGAAGGGGAAGGGAAAAGGAGGGATAAAAGAAGGAAGGGGAAGGGAAAAGGATGGATAAAAAGAAGGAAGGGGAAGGGAAAAGGATGGATAAAAGAAGGAAGAGGAAGGGAAGGGGATGGATAAAAGAAGGAGAGGAAGGGAAGGGATGGATAAAAGAAGGAAGGGAAGGGAAAAGGATGGATAAAAGAAGGAAGAGGAAGGGAAGGGGATGGATAAAAGAAGGAAGAGGAAGGAAGGGGATGGATAAAGAAGGAAGAGGAAGGGAAGGGGTGGATAAAAGAAGGAAGGGGAAGGAAAAGGATGGATAAAGAAGGAAGGGGAAGGGAAGGGGAGGGAAATAAAGAAGGAAGGGGAAGGGAAAAGGATGGATAAAAGAAGGAAGAGGAAGGAAGGGGATGGATAAAAGAAGGAAGGGGAAAGGGGAAGGGGGATGGATAAAAGAAGGAAAGGGGAAGGGAAAAGGATGGATAAAAGAAGGAAGAGGAAGGGAAAAGGATGGATAAAAGAAGGAAGAGGAAGGGAAAAGGATGGATAAAAGAAGGAAGAGGAAGGGAAAAGGATGGATAAAAGAAGGAAGAGGAAGGGAAAAGGATGGATAAAAGAAGGAAGAGGAAGGGAAAAGGATGGATAAAAGAAGGAAGAGGAAGGGAAAAGGATGGATAAAAGAAGGAAGAGGAAGGGAAAAGGATGGATAAAAGAAGGAAGGGGAAGGGAAAAGGATGGATAAAAGAAGGAAGGGGAAGGGAAAAGGATGGATAAAAGAAGGAAGAGGAAGGGAAGGGGATGGATAAAAGAAGGAAGAGGAAGGGAAGGGGATGGATAAAAGAGGAAGGGGAAGGGAAAAGGATGGATAAAAGAAGGAAGAGGAAGGGAAGGGAGGATAAAAGAAGGAAGAGGAAGGGAAGGGGATGGATAAAAGAAGGAAGAGGAAGGGAAAAGGATGGATAAAAGAAGGAAGGGGAAGGGAAGGGGATGGATAAAAGAAGGAAGGGGAAAGGGGAAAAAGGATGGATAAAAGAAGAAGAGGAAGGGAAGGGATGGATAAAAGAAGGAAGGGGAAGGGAAGGGGATGGTTTAAAAGGAAGAGGAGGAAAAGGATGGATAAAAGAAGGAAGGGGAAGGGAAGGGGATGGATAAAAGAAGGAAGAGGAAGGGAAAAGGATGGAAAAAAGAAGGAAGGGGAAGGGAAGGGGATGGATAAAAGAGGAAGAGGAAGGGAAAAGGATGGATAAAAGAAGGAAGGGGAAGGGAAGGGGATGGATAAAAGAAGGAAGAGGAAGGGAAAAGGATGGATAAAAGAAGGAAGGGAAGGGAAAAGGATGGATAAAGAAGGAAGGGGAAGGGAAGGGGATGGATAAAAGAAGGAAGAGGAAGGAAAAGGATGGATAAAAGAAGGAAGGGGAAGGGAAGGGGATGGATAAAAAAAGGGAAGAGGAAGGGAAAAAGGATGGATAAAAGAAGGAAGAGGAAGGGAAGGGATGGATAAAAGGAAGGGGAAGGGAAAAGGATGGATAAAAGAAGGAAGAGAAGGGAAGGGGAGGGATAAAAGAAGGAAGGGGAAGGGAAGGGGATGGATAAAAGAAGGAAGAGGAAGGGAAAAGGTGGATAAAAGAAGGAGAGGAAGGGAAAAGGATGGATAAAGAAGGAAGAGGAAGGGGGGAAAAGGAAGGAGAAAGAAGGAAGAGGAAGGAAAGGATGGATAAAAGAAGGAAGGGGAAGGGAAGGGGATGGATAAAAGAAGGAAGAGGAAGGGAAAAGGATGGATAAAAGAAGGAAGGGGAAGGGAAGGGGATGGATAAAAGAAGGAAGGGGAAGGGAAAAGGATGGATAAAAGAAGGAAGGGGGAAGGAAGGGGATGGATAAAAGAAGGAAGGGGAGGGAAGGGGATGGATAAAAGAAGGAAGAGGAAGGGAAAAGGATGGTATAAAAGAAGGAAGGGAAGGGAAGGGGATGGATAAAAGAAGGAAGAGGAAGGGAAAAGGATGGATAAAGAAGGAAGGGGAAGGGAAGGGGATGGATAAAAGAAGGAAGGGGAAGGAAGGGGATGGATAAAAGAAGGAAGAGGAAGGAAAAGGATGGATAAAAAAAGGGAAAGAGGAAGGGAAGGGGATGGATAAAAGAAGGAAGGGAAGGGAAGGGGATGGATAAAAGAAGGAAAGAGGAAGGGAAAAGGATGGATAAAAGAGGAAGGGAAGGGAAGGGGATGGATAAAGAAGGAAGGGGAAGGGAAAAGGATGGATAAAAGAAGGAAGGGGAAGGGAAAGGGGATGGATAAAAAGAAGGAAGAGGAAGGGAAAAGGATTGATAAAGAAGGAAGGGAAAGGGGAAGGGAAGGGGATGGATAAAAGAAGGAAGGAAGGGAGGAAGGGGATGGATAAAAGAAGGAAGAGGAAGGGAAAGGATGGATAAAAGAAGGAAGGGAAGGGAAGGGGATGGATAAAAGGAGAGGAAGGGAAAAGGATGGATAAAAGAAGGAAGGGGAAGGGAAGGGGATGGATAAAAGAAGGAAGGGGAAGGGAAGGGATGGATAAAGAAGGAAGGGAAGGGAAGGGGATGGATAAAAGAAGGAAGAGGAAGGGAAAAGGATGGATAAAAGAAGGAAGGGGAAGGGAAGGGGATGGATAAAAGAAGGAAGAGGAAGGGAAAAGGATGGATAAAAGAAGGAAGGGGAAGGGAAGGGGATGGATAAAAGAAGGAAGAGGAAGGGAAAAGGATGGATAAAAGAAGGAAGAGGGAAGGGAAGGGTGGAGGAGGAACATCGGGACTTAGGGGAGAGCGGGGCAGGTTGCATCGAGGGTAGGTTGCATCATTGCCTCTAACTCGCATGTTATCACACGTACATCGTCTTAATACTACTACTACTACTACTATAAACTACTACTACTACAACTACAACAATAATAATAATAAAAAAAGTTAATGCGAGTTAGAGGCAATGATGCAACCTACCCTCGATGCAACCTGCCCCGCTCTCCTCTACCTTACCATGAAGCACAGGTAAGACGCTCTGCCAAGGTCAAGAAAACATAGGTCACAGGTCATATATTGGTTATGGTATTATCATTATCATTTGAAATATTATCATCACTATACCTATTCATTATTAAATTATTATCATTATTATTTAAGAGAGCTGAAATACTACCTTTTTTGTAATAATGATAGTAGTAGTAGTAATAATGGTGTAAGTAGTAGTAGTAGTAATAGTAGTAGTAGTAGTAGTAGTAGTAATAGTAGTAGTAGTAATAGTAGTAGTAGACGAAATAGCAGATAGTAGTGGACGAAATAGCAGATATGGAAGTATTAGTGCGAGTTTTGCGACGCCACAGCTGCACACACACACACACACAAACACACACAACACACACACACACACACACACACACTTCCTATGAAACAGTAACAAATAATAAATAAACCACTAAATAATTGATCCCTCATTCGCACCTCTCTACATATACCCCCTCCTTCCTCCCCTTGCCCCCACCACACCTCCCCTCCTTCCCCCACCATAACCTCCCCCTCCTCCCCTCCTGCTCCTCCTATTCTTCCTTTTACCACCTCTTCCTTTCTTCCAAAAATCAAATCACACAATTTTTTTCCTTTTCTTATGTATAACTCGTCAATACCTTTACATGAAACCTCTCCTCCTCCCTCCCCCTCCTCCTTCTCCTCCCCCCCCCTTCTTTCCCCCCCCCTTCCTCCCTTTCCTCCCCCCCTTCTTCCTTTCCTCCCCTTTTCCCTTTCCTTCCTTCTCCCCCCCCTCCCCCCTTTCTTTCCCAACCCCCCTTTTCTCTTTCAAACCCCCTTCCCCTTTCCTTTCCCCTCCCCCTCCCTTTCCAAAAATCTTTTTAAACAAAAATCCGCTGGAAACAAATCCAGGAAAACCAAATACAAGGAATAATAGAAAAAGGGAATCCGGAAAACATGGCACCACAAATACATGGAAATCCTACTGAATAAAGGGAAACAAGGAATAAAAGGAATACAAGGAAAGGGAATACAAGAATACCAGGAATACATAGAATCAGGAATACACGGGAATACACAAATAACAGGAATCCAAGGAATCATAGGAATACGGGAAACTAGATAAAAGGGGGAATACAGGAATCACGGGAATACCGGGAATAAAAGGGATAAAAGGGAAATACAAGGAATACAAGGGAAAAAAAGGGAAATACATGGAAATACTGGGAAACACGGGAATACACGGAAAAAAATAAATACAAGAATCCCTAGGAATACATGGAAATACATAGAACACAGAATACATAGGAAAAAACATAGGGAAAAAAAAAGGAAATTTCATAGGAATACAAGGAAAAAAGGGGAATCATAGGAATACACGGGAATACACGGGAATACGGGAACACAGGAAAAAAGGAATACATGGGAATACAAGAATACAAGGATACTGGGAAATACTGGAATACACAGGAATACCGGGAATACACAGGAATCACGGGAAATAAAGGGAATACAAGGAAACAAGGAATACATAGGAATACAGGAATACCGGGGAAACAAGGAATACACGGGAAATACATAGGAATACATGGGAAAACATGGGGAAATACCCGGGAATACACAATACAAGAAACATGGGAATCTAGGAAACACAGAATACACGGATCCAGAATACACAGGAAACACAGGAATACATAGGAAACTATAATACATAGGAATACACAGGAATACACAGGATCATAGGAATCATAATATACACAGGAATACACAGGATACACAGGAACACCTAGGAATACCATAGAATACAAGGAATACATAGCATACATAGAATCCACAGGAATACCAGGAATCTAGATACATAGGAATACAAGGAATCAAGGAATACACAGAATACACAATCTAGGAATAATAGGATCATAGTACATAGGATACATGGGAAACCAGATACACAGGAATACATAGATACATAGAAACATAGGAATCTAGAATACCCAGTACATAGAATCATAGGAATACATAGAATACTGGAATACTAGGATACATAGAATACACGAATCCCAAGGACTAATTGAATACATATAATCCTACACAGGAATACATAGGAATCACAGATACACGGATACATAATACAAGAATACATAGAATACATAGGCATCACAGGAATTACCACGATACATGGATCACGGGAATTTACCAGGAATCATAGGAATACATAGGTACACAGAATACCCAGAATACATAGAATACCAGGATACATAGGAATTTCATGGAATACACAGGATACCAGAATACCAGGATACATATGAATACCCAGATACATAGGAATACATAGAATAAAGGAATACACAGGAATACATAGATACACGGAATAACAGGAATACATAGGAATCCCAAGGAATACAGGATACACAGGAATACATGGAATATGGCATCACAGGAATCATGAATACATGGAATACACGGGAAACACAGGAATACATAGGAATACATAGGAATACACAGGAATACAAGGAATACATAGGAATACACAGGAATCCCACAGATAATGGGAAATACATGGGAATACACAGGAATACATAGGAATACATAGGAATACACAGGAATACACAGGAATACAAGGAATACATAGGAAGAACAGATACCACGACACCTTTTGGGTCTATATCGAGGTAAAGCTTAACTATACTACTAACTATTAAATAGGAGAAGGAGGAGAGGAAGAAGAAAGGGAGAGGAATACTAGGAAAGAACAGAAACCAGGCACCTATTGGTCTATAACGGGGTATCTGCTGAACAAATATGCTAATGACTATAAAAATACATGTAAGAACAGTTGGAAAGGATACCATGTCCAAAAGAAGATAGGAAAAGGGAAGTTTCGGGTGGAAGAAGGGGGTAGAAGGAAGGGGGAAAGGGAGAGGAGAGAGGAAGGAAGGAGAAAGGAAAAAGAAAGAAGTGAAGGAGAAGGAGGAGGGGGAGGGGAGGAGGAGGAGAAGGAGGAGAGGAGGAGGAGAGGAGGAGGAGGAGAGGAGGGGGAGAGGGGAGGGAGGAGGAGGGGAGGACAGGAGAGGAGGGAGGAGGAGGAGGGGGAGGAAGGGGAGAGGTAGGGGTTTTAAATAGGAGGAGGAGCGGGGGCCCGGAAGGAGAGGACAGGAGGGGGGAGGAGGAGGAGAGGGGGGAGGAAAGAGGTGGTGGATACTGGAAATCTATTGACTAAAGTTATTAAAATGAGAGTATACTTGCTTCAGTAATTGTATTGTACGCCGCTGTATCAGGCCAACGGGGGAAGAGGGCAAAGGAGGGACAGTGAAGAAAACAAAATCAACAATAAAACAAAAAGGAGGAGGAGGAGGAATACATAGGAATACATAGGAAGAACAGACACCAGGAGACACTTGGGTCTATAACGAGGGTATCTGCTGAACTACATACTACTATCTATCAAACTACATTCAGGATAACAGTTGCAAAAGGATACCATGCCCCTAAAATAGCAGGAAATCATTAACAAACATATTTTTTGTGCAAGCCAGGTAAGTGTAGCCCCAGGCTGGAAAAAAACACTATTCTTTTAAATAATGAAAATATGGAATATATCTGGCTGACTATAGGTTAATAGCATCCCCGGGGTGACCTTGACCTTTCCTGAAAGTGTGGTTGAAATCAGGACAGAAATAACGAACCCTTACTTAGCTACACAGACGTCAGTGAATTATTCCAAGAAACTCTGCGGTGACGTCTTGCCGCGTTTCACTAACTCCGTAGACTTGAATGTAATGTTATTATTATACTTATAATAATTACTTTTTTTATTATTATTATTATAATTATTATTGTTATTATTATTGCTATTAATATCATTATCATCAATACTATTATTGCTATCCCTCTTATTATCATAAAAATGACCCTATTTATCATTATTGTAGCATTATTACTATTACTACCAGAAGTCACCCGTACTAAGTAGGATGCTTAGAAAGACAATCGGCATGGCTTTGTACACGTAACACCCTATTATACAGTAACAAGATCACAAAGGTCCCGCTCCATGCCATAGAGAAGGTAGTCAGAGTGGCTGAGGTGGCGTGAAATTATAACATCAGGATTCTTTGCTTGTTCGACATCTTTCTTGTAACACTTAACTTTCTTTTAGCTTCTTTCTTTTCTATCTTAATACTTTCCTTTCCTTTCTTTTAACTTTTCTTCATTTTCAATTTTCAGAGATATTTTCAAGACAGCTGAATTTGTTCCCTGATTTTGGTAACGACTATTCGAAATTTTCGTGTCATTTACGAACTTGGGACATTTTTGACCAGTGATTATTTCAACGAAGAGGAGGAGGGGAGAAGAGAGAGAGAGGGGAGAAAAGAGAGAGAGGAGAGAGAGAGAGAGAGAGAGAGAGAGAGAGAAGAGGAGAGAGAG
>JACEEZ010011043.1:0-29992 GCA_016584305.1 Chionoecetes opilio
TAGAATCAGAGAAGTCGACATTGCAAGAAGTTTGTTTAACGGGAGGGGTTTGTGGAGTGAATCTCTATATCCAGGGAGGTCCCCAAGATACCACCAGTTAGGTGCCACCTGGCATACTCGAAAAGCAAAATCTTGTATAACGAAACAATAACTAATGGTAAAATATAGGTTTGGTTCTAGGCCCCCATCATTAAAAAAACAAAAAAAAAACATGTTTTTCAAGCTAAAATAAACTATAGCAAACACAACAAACACACAGCGTCTTTATTACCCACACTGTACTACCTATTCTGTAGAAAAAGCATTCTGAAAGAGAAAATAGCACACAAAATAACATAACTGCACATTAATTAAACATAAAACATAAATGATGTCATCAAGCTCATCATCGGTCACCAGCCAATGATAAACTGTTTTTAAAACTTCTCGACCAATCACAAGTCAGCGAGACATATTTCCGGGCAAGAATGGCATGCCAGACTGCCTCTCTCCGCCCTCTGTCCCCGTCATCCCAAACTAATTCTCGTTTTATTCGGAATGCTTGCGTTTTAAGGAGTTTTAATGTATCAGATAGTAAGATATATAAGTAAGGAGCCTGTGTTGCTAGTGTTTTGGGGGTAGAAGGTGTGTATGTGGGTTGAAATAGTGAATATTTGTGATATGGGGAGGCCCGGCGGCAAGAATATCTCCGTCACTCACTGCCCCGCCAGCAGTCACCTCCATCATAACATCTTTAAATCACCCTTATTTAAGGTGAAACACGGTGCTACATTGATATAGATAATGACACGTGTATATAACATCTCACCATAATCACTAAGTTGTATAATAACGAGTAATAAGACGTTTAATCCTGCCCAAACCTACCGTGGCGGAGGAGGCGGTGTAGCGATCTCACCAGCTACCCTTGGCCCGAGTAGCTACACTGCACAAATACGCACTGAAACACTGCTCCCTGGGTGAATAGTTGTTTGACAATGTATACCAATTGTAATCCTGGGTAAAACATGGTGGAAACATTGAATGTAGAGTAGTTCCCCAGGGTTCTGTCCTATCACCCACTCTCTTTCTATTATTTATTAATGATCTTCTAAGAACTCAAAGCTCTATCCACTCCTATGCTGATGATTCTACCCTGCATTTTTCAACGTCGTTTATTAGACGTCCAACTCAACAGGAACTAAGTGATTCACGGAGAGATGCCACCGAGCGCCTAACTTCTGATCTTTCTATAATTTCTGATTGGGGCAAAGCAAACCTTGTTTTGTTCAATGCCTCAAAAACCCAATTTCTTCACCTACCTACTCGACAAAACCTACTAGATAACTATACCCTCTTCTTCAATGACACTCAACTGTCTGCTTCTTCTACAATGAACATTCTAGGACTATCCTTTACTAAAAATCTGAACTGGAAATCTCACATCTCATCTCTTGCTAAAACAGCTGCTAAGAAGTTAGGTGTGCTGTGGCGTCTGCGTCCTTTTTTTTCTCCCTCCCAATTGCTTGCTCTCTACAGGGGCCTTATCTGCCCATGTATGGAGTATGTCTCACATGTTTGGGGAGGATCCACTCATACAGCTCTCCTAAACAGGGTTGAGTCAAAAGCTTTTCGTCTCATCAACTCCTCTCCTCTGACTGACTGTCTTCAATCTTTAAATCACCGCCGCAATGTTGCTTCTCTTGCTCTCTTCTACCGTTATTTTCATGCTCACTGCTCTTCTGAACTTGCTAACTGCATGCTTCCCCCACTCCCGCGGCCTCGCTGCACAAGACTTTCTACTCATTCTCATCCCTATTCTGTCCATCTTCCTAATGCAAGAGTTAATCAGTATCTTTACTCTTTCATCCCTTTCACTGGTAAACTCTGGAACTCTCTTCCTGTTTCTATTTTTCCACTTTCCTATGACTAACATCTTTTCAAAAGAAGAGTAACAAGACACCTCCCGAACTATATTGGCCTACCCCTCTGTTTTTATTTTATTCTCTTACTGTCTTCTTTATAGGGACTGGCAACTAAGCGGGCTTTGTGTTACCCATTTTTGTTGTGCCCTTGGCCAGTTCCTGGTGGTGGATTTTTTTTTTTTTTTTTAATAACTATGGTGATGCTCGCGGATTTACGATACTCGCGGGTGTCTCTGTTCCCTAACCCCCGCCGCGAGCATGAAGGGTTTATTGTAGTATTAAGTATGTATTTGTGTTGAAAGACTTTAGGTTAAGAAGGAGGGAAGTAATTACAGGGAGGTCCCGAAGATACGAGCAGTTAGGTTCCACCTGGCATACTCGGAAAGCGAAATCTGGTATAACGAAACACATAACTAAACACATAAACTTGTTCGGTGCATCCTTTCTGAGATACTATTACCTTGTGGATGGTAAGGCGTGGTGTATCCTAATTGTATCTCACATGAGTCACACAACTCTTTGAATTGTTGTGACGTAAACTCCTTAGCATTATCCAATAACAAGGTATGTGGTGCTCCAAATACACTGACATATTCCCTAAAATGCTTACATACTTCGTCGGTCATCCTAGTCCTTAATTTATAAAAGGTAGTAAACCTACTATAATGATCTATTATGGTTAATACATAGCGGTATCCGTGGGCTCCCGTTCCCATGTCTGTTATGTCTATGCTTATCCTCTCTAAAGGTTTACTTACTGATGGTATTTCTTGCCATTGTTGTTGGAGTCCACGACTACCCTTATGTTGTTGACATGTTAAGCAATTCCTCACATATTCTCTCACATCCGTTTTCAGGTTGGGCCAATAAAAATATCCTTCTGCTTTACTTATTGATTTCCTCTGCCCAAAATGACCCGTTTTCCTTATTGTAAATTCCCATTCCAAAAGCCCCCTTGCTTCAGTTCACTGGTAAAACCCAATAAATAGGTATACTGTTTCAAAACGGGGGTTTTAGTTAAATATAAAACCCTTTTCTATCAAAATTGATCTAAAGTACTTCGGGGGTTATTTAGATCGGGGTATTCTCCCTTTTCTAGATACTCTATCTTTCCCCCTAGGGTCCTCCTCGTTGCATTTCCTTGACTTCTTCTTTATTTTTTCCAAACCCATCCCCTCTTCTACTTGCATCAAATGATTCTTACGTCTCTAAGCGGGGTCGGGCTACGGGGTGTTCTTTTTCCCTGCCTTACTCTATTTGTCCCTATAGTCTCTCATCTCTAGGATCCACTTTCATCCTGGGTGATTTGGGTTTTCCTTGTTTAAAAAATGACACTAACGGTTTGGTGTCTTTTTTCTGAGACCCCTTTGGGGTTCCCCCACAGGAAATGTTTAAACGGTCTGCAACTAAAACAAATTCCTAAGGCTTCCCTACTGTTGCTGTATCGCGCCCTCAACGGGTTTTTTAAAATTTCTGGAAAAATGGAGTTTACTTGGGCTTTGCCCTCTCACTATACTGCATCATACTTTCCCTTACGTGATTTTGCTACCCCTTTTCGGGAATCCAACAAAAATGGTTTTTTGGATTTTTGGGGCCTTATTAAAGGGCGGGAGCCTGGTCATTTTTATATTTTAATATCTGAAATGCTTGCTGGTTTTCCCTCTGACCTTTTGAAGGGGTTTTATCTTTCTTGGAAAAAATTATTGTCAGGAAACTGCAAATCTTAGCGAATCCTTCTATGTACTGCCCTATAAAAACCTCCATGCCCAGAAATTTCTGGTTTCCTTGCCCTTTTTGGGGGGTTTTCTTTTAAATCTGCGGTTTCCATATTGTTTTGGTTTGGGTTTGGGGAAAAACCCTTCCCTTTGTTCACTCCCGGGGTGCCCAGAAAAAAAATTTTTTCCCTTTTTCCATTTTACATTTGGTCAGATTTAATTTATTTCCCAAATCTTTTCAAAATTTCCAAATAATTTTCGCCCTTTTTCCAATAATTTCTGGTGAGGGGTGCCTCGGGATTATTTTCCCCATAAAATTTTTAAAGCCATTTTTTTTCAGAAAAGGGTTAAAATCGGGGTTTAATTTGTGGGAAAATTTGCCGCACTGAAATTTAATCAAAGGGGAAAGCCCTTTTAAATCTGTACAAGGATTTTCCTTCACTAAATTGTTATTCTTACTTTTTCATCAAAACGGGAACTTTTAAAGCATTTTTCTATTTTGGGGGCAAGTTTCATAGCCCGCTACCGATTCTACTAACTTTTCCCAAAATTTTGGGGTGGGGGGGTGTATATCATTGCTAAATTTTGATTCCCCTTTTCTATTTTTAGACACACCCTTTTTTTTCCCCATTCGGTTTGTTACCCGGACTATAGGACTTAACCACGCACTGGGGAAATTTTTCCCTATTATTTTCCTTCTTTTTCCTTTTCTCTAAACATTTTAGCTTTTAGTTTTTTAGCTTTCCCCCGGGATACCTATTTTAAAACTCCTCTACATTTTTTTTGGTCTAACACCGGGAAAAATAAGCTTTTTCCCATTTTTTCATGGGGGCCTAGTTCTCCTGCATCTAAAAAAAAAATTTCCCAGGGTGCTTTTTTATCAAGGCAAAAAGATGATCCCTCTCCTGTTCACTTAAAGTGTTTCCCGTCTCCCTTTTTCTAAAATTTTGCCTTGTTTTCGTTTCCGGTCGAGTACCATTACCCTGGGCTAACCATCACAAATCGGGTAAAAATTGGGCGTTATTCATCCTAGTGGTGGACAACGTTTTCCGGCCGAACTTGCTGTTCTTGAATTTTTTCTGATTTTACTATTTCTATTTTTTACCTAAAATTGTACCGGGGACGTAATTTTCAGCTGTCCACAAACTGTTATTAATTTTTTTAGAAAGATAGTTCTTTCTTTTTTAACCTGACGCAAAACGGGTGCTATATTTTGCACTTGTTTTTTTGTGTCCCCCAAAGAAAAGGGGTTTCCCTCTCCTCCCCCACTGACATTCTAACCTTTGAGTTTTTTCCCGGTCTTAGGGGTCACATTTTGTTGTAATCCTTATATGACCGTTTTGATTTATGCACCTCCTTTTTGGGCACTTTTCACTCTTCCCTGCCTGATGGTACCGTTGGGTTTTTAAACCAAAATTTAAAAGGGGAATTTTAGGTTGGGCCCACATGACTTTTTTTGGGGAAATTGAAAAGTTATTTCTTCTAGCCCCTATTATGTTCATCCCTTTCGGCTTGGTGGATAAAAACCTGGGTCTGGAAAAACTAAAAAATCAACACTTCTATTGTTCTATCTATTCCCAAAGGTTTTTTACTCCTACTTGACCTAAGATTCTCAAATCCTTGGCCCCCGTTATACCCCGGGTTTAAAATAGGGATGTTTCTGTGGGTTCTTATTTTAAGGGTTTTAAATCTAAAACTGCGCTCCTTTTTTTTTAAGTGAATTTCGCTTTCCCGTTCTAAAAAAAACTTCCCTGACGGAAACATTAATGGCTTAAAGGGGGTTTTTTTGGGATTGATGTTTAACTATCAAACGGAGTTCACTTTCCTTTTTCCCCCGACCAAAATTGAACTGCCTCTCCCTTTTCCTACCTCCAAAAATCGAAAACCAAACGTTGCTCTTGGCTTCCTTCGCCGTTTTGGGGATTGAGTGGTTGTTCATTCTACAGGGGGAAAAAAATCTGGGAACTCTTTTTCCAAACTGAACTGGGGGTTGCTGGGGCGTTCCCCCAAATACCAAATTTTTTTATTCTCTCCCCCTTCCTTTTCCCCTGTGCTTTGGGATTTCTCTTACCTCTGACTTTACTAGCTGACTCCCAGTGCTGTTTTTTGTTTATTGGGGGGACTTTCTTTTTGGGGGGCGGGGGTTATTTCTGATAACTGCCGGGGGTGGTTTCCCGCGTATCCTAAAAGTCCTCTCTTCCGGGTAATAGGACTCTCCGGTCTCCACTCTCTCTAAAAAATTTTTTCAAAGGGATCTGTTTCATCCATAAAAAGCCTAATTTTTTTTGGCTGGTTTTTTGGGAATCTTGAACAAATTTATTTTTTAATTTATTTTAAAACCCTAATTGGGGAAATTTTTCCTGAAAAGTTTTGATTTCGCTTTCCGTAAAAGCGTAAATTTTCATTTGAGGGTTTTTTGAGTCTTGTGGACTTCCCTCCAGTCATACTTGACTTCAAAATACGTTAAGGATTTTTGTCCACATTATTTTTTCTGTTAGGTCATCGCATAACCAAAGATTGGGTGGGCCCCCCTGATCTAAAAATTTTACACACGGGGGGCATTCTGTACGTATAAAGGGGCAACTGTGGGTCCCACTCTTTTTTCATAAGGTACTCTTTCTCTCCCCCCCAAAATCCTCTGAAAAACTTTCCACCCGCTTAAGGGAAAAATGTCAAAACCCTTTCCCTCTGCTTTTATAACCTTTTTAAAACCCCGGGTTTAGTATTTTTTAAAATCTCTCGGGTTTTTTTATGATCTCATTTTCTCCTAACTTTCCTGCTCCCCTCCTTATTTTTCAAAATAACTCAACAGTTTCTTTCGTCTTTGGGTACTTCTTTTTCTAGGGTGGGAAAGCATCCACTTTAAAACGCTCGCATTTTCGGAAAGGGTTTTGACTTTTCTCGTTGTTTTTCTATTACTTCCTTCTTAAGCTCTCTCCAATTGCTTCCCTTTTAGGAAATCCCCAAATCCTTCACTGAAAAAACCCCTTAAAAACCCCCATCTCAAAAAAAAATTACCCTACCGGGAAAAAAAAAAAAAAAAAAAAAAAGATCTTTTCCCCCCGATTTTTTAAAATATGTTGGCTTCCCCCGGGGGCTATTAAACTCAGACAGTCCTCTGAAGCTGCTTCCTTTTCTGGGGGGGTTTTCCAAGCCTCAACACTTATTTCGCATTTTTTTTGTCCTAATTTCGGTGGGTTCCCCGGCCCTCCTAAGCCTGCACTGCCGGGCCCCTGGGCCGGGTATTTTTGGGCCCAAATTTCATTTAAATTTGGGTTCTCATAATAAAACCCCCGCTCGTTCTACCGAAAAGCAAAACCCCCTCAACGCTAAACATGTGCATAGGGTTTTTTGGGGTTAAAACTTTTAAATTTTCCCATAAATGCGTTATTTTTTTATTTAATTTTTGTTTATTTCCCTGCTTTTTTATCATAATTTTTTTTGTTCTACTCTTTCCCAAACGTAATGGTCGGGTTTTGGGTTTCCCTTTTTTCTATCCCTACAAATCCTTATCTACTCGGGAAAGGGTTTTCCTTCAATGTTTCTCCCATTTCCCCTAATATTTTCCACTATTGCTTCCACCTTCCCGGGTTGGGGCCCTTTAAAATCATTTCTGCCTAACCCAAAGACTAACTCAAAACTTTTCCGTAATACTCCCTTTTAGTCTGGGCATCTACAAGGGAAAGGGTTTTAGCCTTGGGCCCCCCCCGCTGTGTAAAACTTTTTACGGGTTCGTTAGGCTCATCCACCTCCACAGTCTGAGGGATCTGGCTATGTCCTACTAATGCTACTCTATACATGGATATGATGTGTTGCCAGAACTCCTATGGTAGAGTTTATACCTGGTCAATGTTACTTGAATGATATTAATTGATTATGATTTTTCATTTGATTACAACTTGAATTGAGAATTGAAAACTAGTCTTATGACTTCACTATGTGATTATAGTATGAACACTTCTCGCTGCGGAGAGTACTGAAATGGGGGATGAATTTAAGGGGAAGGGGTAGGAGTTTAGGTTAAGGGGAAAGGGTATGAGTTAAGGGGAAGTGCTGCCACCAGCTCAAGCGAGTAGTTCTCTGGGTTACTCCCTGGGCGCGTTTGAATAATATTAATATTAGATTTATCTTGGTAGTCGTGATTGATACGTGGAATTATACCGAGTAAGGCTGACTCTTTTGGAAGTGTGGGGAATTACTGTCCTAACGCAGAATAATCACCTGGGGTTTTTATAATAAACACAAGAACTATATTTGAAAACATCATCCTATTTATTCATGCTGAAGTAGTATGTCTCTTGTTTGAGATCACAGACAAACATATAAGTTCTAATCCAACATCAGAAAACTCTCCATCCCAACACAGGAAAACTCTAATCTGATATAAGTAAAAACTTTACAATCTGATACGGGAAGCTCTCCCCGTGTAAAGAAGGTAAGCTCTGGTGAGCATACACCTTCCTCTCTGAACCTTATTGATACATTATCCTTCACTTAGGTAATATACCGCTGAATACTTATAATTATACATGGAAGATAATAGGGGGGAATATAAGAGTAGGAGTGTTGTGTGTGTTTCACTTAAAAAAGCATGTATCGGGCCCTTTGCGTCAAGGCCAAGATGTCAGCCTGTCGAAGAGTGGGAGAGAGACTCCGTTAATAATAATTATAAGGATGGGGCAGGCCTCCTTTACGTTAGTGAAAAACTAAATATCGGTACCCATATTTGGAAATATAGATAACAATATTATAACAAGGAAAGGGGGGGGGGAGAATAGGAGCGAACGTCGTGCGTCTTACCTGTCGAAGAGTGGGAGAGAGACTGCCGCCTTTCGGGTACCAAGAGCCCGCGGGAGAAGAGGGGAATGTTTGGATACCCTGAACTTGGCCTCTACTGAAGAGCTTATAATCCCGAAATAACTAATTAAATAATGAAACTCGTGTACCTAAGAAAGGGCTGCCTATAATACAGTCCTGTTACTTTGATATAGAAGAATTTAATATGTTTAATCCAATAACCAAGGAAAGTGTTATTGAAGTCCGTGTCCCGTGTCCGAACACGTGTTTTAGAGTGGTATGGTATGGAGGCGAACCATAAATTTGGTCGACTTTTTAATTTAGCAAGTAACTCGACTAACACATCCATTTATGAACGTGATCTCTCACTATGGTGACTATTTTGAAGGACATTAAGAATCTAGGAGTGTTCCTTGATCTGATAGGAGGGTGAGGGGAGGATGAAAAGTTTTGAATCCATTAGTTATCACTGATCGCGAAATAAGTATCCCACGAATGTTGACTCGCACGCGGAATGTCGGGGGGGGAGGGAGTGAGAGGAAGGAAGCAAGGAAGATAGAAGTGAGAAGGAGGGAAGGAAGATAAATTACACGAGAAAACTAAAAGATTGAATTGCTTAATGGACATAACCCGGGAATTGTATGATAATAATTCCCGTTCCTATCTCTTCCGAATAACGGGCATTACAATGACACTTTGTACTGGCACTTTGCAAAAATAATTAACTAACAAGGAGTTAGTTGGCTCGTGGGTAAGCGGAAACCATCGAATGGATCCAAACCGCTGTCACTATTATGTACCGCTCAAAATGATCATCTACACCGTTGTCACCATTATGTAGAGCCCACATTGTATGTGTGTTCCACAGTCCTGGTTACTCTGCTGCCACCACCCACATTAAGTGGGAAAAAATATATAAATAAATAAAAATAAAAGATTTAAGAAAATATGTAAGTACTGGTTGGATCTGAATGACAACGCGTTAATATATTTCTAATTATAATATATTTAACTCTTTACTGTCTCACTTGGTAATTATTATACATTCACAAGTTATCTTAATATTAAGTCTTCCTTCCCTCCTAGCGATACGCACGCGAAAGGCTCAAGTTGTTATCCTAATATAGTTTACTATCTTTAGTAACTTCAGTTGCACTGTCACCACATTAACGATACGCTCACGTAATGCTCAAGTCGTCATCCTAATATAGTTTACTATCTCTGGTAACTTCAGTCGCACTGTTACCACTTTAACGATACGCATGCGTAATGCTCAAGTCGTCATCCTGATATAATGTATACGTAGTGTATCCCACTTCCAACGTTTCCCTCTCACTTATTTCTTCTATTTCCTTCTTTCTCCTTGTCCTCACACGGCTGGCTGTGCTATGTTGTAGTTGCCCCCTCTGCTAATTTGTGAGCGCTTGGCCCCCTGGTCCGCCAACAGCATCCTACCTTGGGACCCTAAGTAATACACTTCATTAGTCCTGGTCAACAAAAGGAATCACGTGTAAGTCATGTCTACATCTCTAGTTAACAAACATTTCATAACATACCTTTACCAAGGGCGAGAATATAACCTCCCCACAGGCAACTTAACTCAATGAACGTCGAGCTGCTTCTAAAATTATCCTAACATAGAATCCCCGTTCTCACCTCGTTTCGCTACGTGTCTAATTACTACTGGCTTGAATATAAGCCTAACCAGTGATTCAGGACTGAGGCGTGGAGGAAAATTCCTCGTTAGCTTATTGATACTTATGTGTTATTTCATCTCTTACCCTATTAATGTAATTTCTCGCATTACACATAGCCTTGAATATTGCAAGGGGAGCCGTAAATTGAAGTAAACAGCAGAAGAAAATAAAATATGTGAAGCCAGAAATACCCCATTTTTACCCATTTAGCGTGCATATATTGCCTCTGCTTGGGTGTTATATCATGCATTACAGCTCCATACCCTTTCTGACCCCTTTCATAGCCTTGAATATTGCAAGGGGAGCCGTAAATTGAAGTAAACAGCAGAAGAAAATAAGAGAAATAAGATAAGTAAAGCCAGAAATACCCAGTTTTTACCTATTTATCGTGCATATATTGTCTTTGTCAATGAGTAATATCATGCAATACAGCCTCACGCCCTTCCTTGCCCCTTACATAGCCTTCAATATTGCACGGGAAGCCGTAAATTGAGGTATAAATGTATGAATAAGGGTAAATATCCAATATGGCCGCTGTGACGTCATCAAGAGCTGGATCAGAGCGCCTCTTGATCTTGACATGCAACTCGAGGCTACAATTATTCCCTTCATAATCAAATATATCAATTAATTAATAAATCAACACGAATAAAAAAAATAATGATAAAAAGGACACAATAAGCCTAAAAAAACAATGAAATAACGAGGAATTAATGAAATATTGGGTATCAAAAGACGCCCGAAAAAACTTGAAATTCACCACAACACAGATCGACTTTTTACCCAAGGCTCAATAATTCGTGAAAAAATATGGGCAAATACTATATGATGTGTGTATCGTATAAACAGTAACAGATCCTCGTTCAGTGTTGAAACCATGGAGCAGTACATCTTTTGTTTTTTCGATAATCTGACCTTTTCAACCACTGAGTCAGATGTATTCCTCCAGTAAACATGTGAAAAACACGTCACATAGGCACACACAAACACACTGCGCCTGTAGGCATAGCTAATCACTTACAAATAACCTCACAGCTTAACTAGAAGGAGGAACAAGATTGACGTGAAGTGTAAACAAAACCCGCCTTAAATTAAAAAACAAAATACAGCCACCAGGCGCGTGATTACTACATAATACGATGCGGAAATATTGAAATATATTAAAACACACAAAAATCCCCCTGTATTTAGTGTAAAAAAAGAATTATCAACAAAATATCGCTAAAATCTACGGTGTTACTAACTGATTGAGTCATATTTATTTTACGTAGGCCTTAAACTCAGACCTTTTATGAAAAGTCTTAAAAAGTTCTGGCGCTTTCAACGAGGCCATGCAATCCTATTTCGGTGCACGAATAAAAAAGTGATTATTCGTTTTGAAATGCGTAATTGGCACCTCGTAAACATGGCGGCGAGCCCAGGATCCAAGGGCCAATCAGAGGCCTCGCTACACTGACAGCCAATCAGCGTTCAGGAACCACCGGTATACCGTTACCGGTATACCGGAAAGCCAAAATTACCGGTAATACCGGTACTGAAATATACGGCACCTGAAATACCGAAATATGTGCGGTATTTCAGGTGCACATCCCTACTTGGAGCGTTTGTTTGGGTTAATACTGCGCAGGTTAATAGTGGTCAATAGTCCGCAGGGGCACGGCCTGACATCACCTAAACCCAAATATGGCCGGGGCGATACAACGAATCTTAAACCAAAATCAAACCTAACCCAATATAAAGGTCAATTGTATGCATAAATAGACTCACGGTAAATAGCGGTCATCTTAGCAGCCCGGGGCGGCATGTTGAACTCAGGAACTACCTCGTGTAGGTCTCACGGCCTCTTGTAGCTTCCTTACGTTCTGATGTTCTGATTCACTTGGGGGATCAACACACACCTACACACGCGCACACACTTAACGTTGATGTTATTTAGGGGTGGGAGGGTTCCAGGGTGATGCCCTGCGAGACTAGCCTGTCAGGCGGGTGATAGGTCTCCTTCAGGACGGGTGGGGGCGGCGGGTGACAGCCGTGGGCCTTATGGCAAGTGGTGGGAGACTCAGCCGGTTTGTTGACGTGCGCGGCGCCGTTTTGGCCGCGGGACCCTCCACTAGTCTATGGGGAGTTTTCTAATAAGCTCACGCTCAAGCCTGTTTCTCGCGCTCTCATATCCTCTGCCCTTTCAGCGTGAATGATCTATCATTTACCGTAAATTTCCTGTACTTTTTCGGGACATATCAGAATTACCCTTCAATACAACAACTGAAACAGTTTGTAATAAAAAGTGTAGTTTATCATTTTATTGTTCAGCACTTGAAGAAAATATTGGCAAAACATAGAATACTTGAAAACTCAATTTCTTAAAATCGTAATTTCATGGAAACACTGCACGTTCAAGCTGAATTAAGCTTCAGGAAGTATGTACTTGTATGTAAGCTTTCACTGAGTAACTGTTTTGGGTGTATATGTCTCTCTTACGACGAACATTTAACCAAGAAGTAATTAAGTGCTTGGCACCTGAACGGAACAGTCCTCTATCGAAGACAATACATGGGTCTTGTTTACTTGTTGTCTTGAAAAAGAGCGGGCTGCAAGAAGTTAGCCAGGAACGCATGCATCCGCCGTCATCTGCCTCACCTGTGCCTTCCTGAGGAGGACAGGTCAACTACCACGCCTGTAATAGCATCATAGGACATCACCAGGGCTCATAGTGTTCCCCAAGGGATCCTCGCAGCCCTAAAACAAGAACAAAACAAGACTCTTCCCCCAGCCGTGGATAAGAAACAGTCTCACGTCCTTGATTTATATCACAATCACCCGCCTCCGACTGTGGCGGAATATCATAGGTAAGTTTGGCGCATTTCTAGTTAAAGTCTAAAAAAAATAGTATTCAGTAATGTTTTAAATTGGGAATATCACTGGCGCGTGTGTTTTAAATGTGTGTGTTATGGTGAAATTCTAGAGTCCTTTCCCGCCTTTATTAGTGGGCTTTTTGTATCCAGACCTTCACAGATCCTTTCATATTCCTCGAAAAAGTATTTTCAAAGTGGGGAGAGATGCCCATCCCCAAACCCCCACCTAGGTCACACACCATGGACCAACCAAAAAATATTACCTCTAAAATTCTGGGTAAAATTCTAGAGTCCTTTCCCGCCCTTATTAGTAGGTTTTTTTCCTCCAGACCTCCACAGATCCCTTCAGATACCTCTAAAACGTAATTATAAAGTGGGGGAGAGGTAAAAAAAAATACTAACCTAACCTCACTATAACCTAACCTAACCTTACCAATAACCTCCTTGCGAGATCTAAGGGCGGGAAAGGACTAGATATTTACCAGGTTAGGTTAGGTTATATTGAAGTTTGGATAGTAATCATTTTATTGGTAGGCTAACCTCCCCCACTGTATAATTACGTTTTACAGGTATCTCAGAGGATTTTTGAAGGTCTGGAGAAAAATAAACCACTAATAAGGGTGGGACAGGATTCTATATTTTTACCTGTGTTATTAGCATGATACCAATATATGTAGAGGTCACACTAACACTCATTCTATTTGTAGGTGAACCGCCTGTGTTGTAAGACTGATCCTCACTCATGGATTCCCAACATTTTGGTGATTGGACCTTACCAAACAGAAGGAGGAACTGAGGCGTAGAAATGCTAAGGTTTCTGGGAGAAAAAAGGATCTCATTGAAAGGTAAGAACAAGACTGGTCTTTTAGGAGGAAATGTAATGGTGGCTAGTGTGATTTTGACCTTGTACAGTATTATTAATGCTAATAATAGTAATAATAAGGTTACAGAAAGTTTCGACGGGAATAAATGGAGGTTTCGACGGTACCGTCGAACTCTATCGAAATTTCCATTGTGTCTATCATAGATCAAAGCCAAAAGAGATTTTTGTTTGATTTTAAAACAACTCTGAAAACGACATATAGATACATTACATATCGTTCCTTAGAAGGAGAAGCCATCTGCAAAGAGAAAAGAAGACTAAGATAAGAAGACTAAACTCGTATAAAAATATGCTTAACCTAACCTCCTAACCTGAACTAACCAATTAACCTAACCTAACCATAACTTAACTTATCCTATAAAACGCTCTTGAGAAAAAAAATGTTTCAACACACGTTTGGAATGACGGAGGGCCGCACCGATGACCAAAAGGAAATGATCTGGCTTGCCGCACGGAATGGCTTCGCGGGCCGCGGGCCGCGGGTTGGGGACCCCTAAATTGTAGGTAGTGGTCTTACCGATTACCCGTCTCACTGATTTGCATGCTTTTCAATAATAGTCATGTATATAGTCACTTTGGGATTCTTGTTATTTACTCCGGCACGCAGGCTGCTCCCTAAAGTTTCATCCGGCCCTCGCCATGAAAAGTTTGCCCACCCCTGATCTAAGACATCAGTAACCTAAATATTGCCGTGAAATCAATATCCTCGATGCGTAGCGCTCCTTCACATTTACCATAATACTGTAATAGTAATTATTATGTTCTTATTGTACTTGTTATTATTATTATTATTATTATTATTATTATTATTATTATTATTATCATCATTCTTATTGTTATTACTACTACTACGTTGAAGTCCCTTCCATACTCAGTCACAGCATTCAGCATCTCTTGTAGCTCATTGTGGTTTTCACTAAGGATCACCACATCATCTGCATACATCAGTACACTCAACACTTCATCTCCAATTTTCACACCCAGACCTGTACATATCACTCTCACTGCCATTTCCTCAACATATAATCCAAAAAGTAGAGGAGAAAGGACACAGCCCTGTCTTACTCCTCTCTTACTATTCACCCATCCAGTTTCGAGGTCACCCATACTGAACTTGGCCTGTGTGTTCTCATACATACTGCTTATTATTTTAACAACCTTCTCACTCATGCCAATCGTCTCCAATACCTTACATAGCATTCTCCTATCCACTCTGTCATACGCTTTCTCAATATCTAGAAAGGCTAGATATTTCTTTCTTCCCTCCTTCCTTGTTCTCTCAATCACTTCATTCACTACAAACATATTATCCTCACCATATCTCGCCTTTGTTATTGTTTCCGCGAATTCATCAGGGTAGCAAACACATAATAAGATACTCAGTAAGGCTATATATACGCTAAAGCTACCCTAATAAGCTAAAAAAACGTATTTTTACCTTACTCATAGTTACTCATAAGAGTCTTATGCAAAGCTATGGGACAGTTCCACCACTCTTAGCGTTTTCGGTAACTCATAGCAACTCCAGCAACTCCTAGCAACTCACAGCAACACCCGAGCAACACCCGAGCAATTCTTAAGCTTAGGAGTTGCTGGGAGTTGCTAAGAATCTTTATACATACCTGTCCTGGTCTTTTAGGAGGACATGTAATGGTGGCTAGTGTGATTTTTACCTTGTATTTAATGTTATTATTAATGCTAATAATAGTAATGATTATAATAAGGTTACAGGAAGTTTCGACGGGAATAAATGGAGGTTTCGACGGTACCGTCGAACTCTATCGAAACTTCCATTGTGTCTATCATAGATCAAAGCCTAAAGAGATTTTTGTTTGATTTTAAATCAACTCTGAAAACCACATATAGATACATTACATATCGTTTCTTAGAAGGAGAAGCCATCTGCAAAGAGAAAAGAAGACTAAGATAAGAAGACTAAACACGTATAAAAATATAGTTAACCTTACCTCCTAACCTGAACTAACCAATTAACCTAACCTAACCATAACTTCACTTATCCTATAAAACGCTCTTGAGAAAAAAAATGTTTCAACACACGTTTGGAATGACGGAGGGCCGCACCGATGACCAAAAGGAAATGATCTGGCTTGCCGCACGGAATGGCTTCGCGGGCCGCGGGCCGCGGGTTGGGGACCCCTAAATTGTAGGTAGTGGTCTTACCGATTACCCGTCTCACTGATTTGCATGCTTTTCAATAATAGTCATGTATATAGTCACTTTGGGATTCTTGTTATTTACTCCAGCACGCAGGCTGCTCCCTAAAGTTTCATCCGGCCCTCGCCATGAAAAGTTTGCCCACCCCTGATCTAAGACATCAGTAACCTAAATATTGCCGTGAAATCAATATCCTCGACGCGTAGCGCTCCTTCACATTTACCATAATACTGTAATAGTAATTATTATGTTCTTATTGTACTTGTTATTATTATTATTATTATTATTATTATTATTATTATTATTATTATCATCATTCTTATTGTTATTACTACTACTATCATTAATCCAATCATGGTTGCAGGTTGGAATTCTACATTCGCAGCGATAACTTTGGACACACTGATTTTGATCCCTCCGAATACCCTATAGTCCTCTGGTTTATCCTATGTCAACAGGTTTATCTGATGTTTGATATTTGAATAATTTCGTCGTATCGACGCAGCTGAGCTGGATCTCCGCTGTAACCAGACAGCTCTCTCACAAACTACCCCTAGAGAGCTGTCTGCTAGTGCTTATAGTGTTGGCCGAAGCCAGCACCCCGGGAGGCGGGTTACAAACCCCCGGCTAACACCCGGTACCCAATCACTGCTGGGTGGACAGGGGCTCGGGTTTTTAAGGAAACAGGCCAACTGTTTTCGCTCCGCCCGGGGATCGAACCCGGGACTTCTCGGTTGTGAATCGAGCGTGCCTCCCCTACACCACCGAGTATGTGTTAGAGGAAGAAGACTAAATCAGTAGGTGCAGAACAGGGAGTCTTAATTTAAAGACAATGAGTTCGGTAGAGTGAGAATTTACGTTTAGAGAAACATATGGGTTGTTTGCTGGAGGACAAACAAGGCAAAAAGAGGAAACAAAATCGTAATTCGGAATCAGGATATGGGGGTAAATAAGAAAGTGTTTTCGGAGGCAGCATAACTTGAAGCTCAGAGCACGAAATAAGGAGACGAGTCTCCGGTATGTGGGAGCGGATGCCGCGAATATTCCAGTAGAGGACAGACAGTGTGAAGAGATCAGCGGGTGATGATAGTTAGGATGACAGCCCCTGAGGTTGAGGGGTTAGGAGTATCAGGGATGTGAGCCGTGAGGTATAAGGGAGCGGCCGTGCTGAGTGTGTGATGACAACAGGAAAGTGAGTTATAGCAGATCCTGCCGGCGGGATGGTTTCTGTGGAGATGCTGAACGCCACACTGTGTTTTGGTTATATTTTCGTCGTAAGAGAGACATATACACCTAAAACAGGTACTCAGTGAATGCTTACCTACAAGTAGATATTTTATGAAGCTTCATTCTGCTATAACTTGCGTTTTTTCATGAACAGACGATTTTTAAAGATTGAGTTTTCAAATATTCAATTCTTTTGCCAATATTTTCATCAACTGAAGACAAATAAAATGATAAACTACATTTTTTATTAAGAACTGTTTCAGTTGTTGTATTAAAGGGTAATTCTGATATGTCCCGAAAAAGTACAGGGAATTTACGGTAAAATGATAGATCATTCAGGCTCAAAGGGCAGAGGATATGAGATGCGCGAGAGACATCTGGCGGCTTAGCTTTGAAAACTCCTCATTATAGTCCATTCAAGAACACTAGAGCCACATGCCCCTCCCACGAGGTGGAGCTTGTCATATCCTGATTTCCTCTTGATTGGGTGATGGCGTGATGGAGGGTTTGCCGTCAAAATGTACACTAAACACTTCCCCACCCCTGTGGTTCCCTTCCCCACTCCCAGATAATGGTCTGATCGCCCAGGCTCCCACATCCCTTTGTTAATCCCTTAATTTGTCCTTGCCTCCTTTCTTTCTCCTCCTAGAAGAAAGGACTACTGTCCTTTCTTCAACTTGTTTAGCTATAATGAGACCCGTAATGCACACAAAAGTAAAATACAACCCTTGTTGAATTATTATAGTTAGGGTGAAATTCACGTGGCAACAGCGCTAAGTGTTCGCGTCTCGCATCTGTGACCTGAAATATCGTCTGGGTCGCGAGCCGCAGGTAATTACCTCCACATGCCCCTGTTAATCCCTTAGGACCTTGACTCAGTCTCTCTCTCTCTCTCTCTCTCTCTCTCTCTCTCTCTCTCTCTCTCTCTCTCTCTCTCTCTCTCTCTCTCTCTCTCTCTCTCTCTCTCTCTCTCTCTCTCTCTCTCTCTCTCACACACACACACACACACACCACACCACACAACACACACCACACACACACACACACACACACACCACGCACGCGCGCACCAACCACACACACACCACACACACACACACACACACACACACACACACACACACACAGTTTTATAAATAACAGAAAAATAGAAAAATTATGTCTACTTAATGACCTCGCTCCCCTAATTATTAGTCATTTTTAAAGCTTATGATGCAGTTATGACATCAGGAAGAGGAGGAAGCAGAAAAATTATTGAATCATTGTTGTATTTTTTTCTCTCTCTCTTTCTCTCACGTCTATTCCGATGTGGTGACCTGCTATATCGCCTCAAGGCATGACGTGTAGGGAGCTGAGCGTGAGGTCATTAGCGCTGGGGGGACAGGTCAGGTTCAAGGTTTACTTGTTTCACCTCTAAAAGGTGACAGGCGCCCTCAGTTGACTCTCTTCACCTCCTCCCTCACTCAGAATTTAACGAATCTTTATATTTCCCTCTCAGTATCTCGTCTTCATGAAGAGTATCTGGCTTACTTTTGTGTCCATGTGATAACATATTTACTAACGATGGTGAATCGAGGACTTTCATGCACTCAAAGCAAATATATGGTGTGTTTTTAAAGAAATAACGAAGGACTGTAGGATGCCGGATTTCCACTGAATTTTTTCAACCAATAAGAGACCATAGCGAAGCTGGCCTGGCATGCTCCTCCTCGGGGGAGGAGAGTTTGGCTCTAAGGTTCTTGAATTGACTATAGAACATACAGTAAACATATCAAAATCAAGAAATAGAGAAATGACATTCTATTTACATGTTGAGAAATATTTGTGATATATTCAATGTAAATATAAAGCTATTTCACTTTTTCTATGTATGTGATAGTAAGAGAGAGAGAGAGAGAGAGAGAGATGAAGATACGAGAGAGAGACAGAGAGAAGAAGGAGAGAGGAGAGAGAGAGGAGAGAAGAGGAAGCGGAACGAGGAGAGATAGAAGAGAGACGCTGACAGGGAGAGAGGAGGAAGGGGAGAGACAACAAGTTGAAATAAAAAAGGATACAGAGAAAACAGACACACACACACACTCACACACCGCGAGATGGTCAGGTTGATAGCGTGCTGGTCTCCCATTCTGTGGGTAGACGGTTCGAATCCTCGCTGCTCCCGGGGATTTTTCACTGACAAATTTGTACGGTTACTGTCCCCCTTGAGCAAGGGGATGGGTGTGTGTGGTGTGTGAGGTCCCAACATTACCCAAAGATCGGTAATAATGAGTTCCAAGACCGTGGGTGAGTAACACACATACACACACACACACACACACACACACACACACACACACACACGGGGGGGAAAAATCTCGGTTAGGTACCCAACAATGCCAAGAGATGAACACTTCAACACTCTTCTGATAAGTGGTATGAATGTCATATTACTACCATTGCAACGAAGGAAAGAAAGAAACATTACTCACTGTTGTCGTCTTGCTTTCTTCTTCTTCTTCTTCTTCTTCTTCCTTCTTCTACTACTACAACTACTACTACTACTACTACTACTACTACTACTACTACTACAACTACTACTACATCTTCCTTTGACAAAACATGATAACTTCAGTGCCTGTAAGAGAGAGAAAGAGAAGAAAAATTGTTAATTGTGGATATGAATACTATAAATTAACAGACCTAAATTTTGAGAGAGAGAGAGAGGAGAGGAGAGAGAGAGAGGGGGAGAGAAGAGAGAGAGAGAAGAGAGAGAGAGAGAGAGAGAGAGAAGGAGAGAGAAGAAGAGAGAGAGAGAGAAACTACAGGCATCTTTTAATTTCCTTTCCTCCTCCTCCTCCTCCTCCTCCTCCTCCTCTTCCTCTATGACTAAACATTACTGCGAAACCACTCCTCCTCCTCCTCCTCCTCCTTTTCCTCTTCCTCCTCCTTCCTCTCTTCACTCGCTATTTCTTTCTTCGTATTCGTGACGCGTGGTACAAATTTCCCGACTATACGTGCTTTGGGGTCAGGTTCAAAAGGTTGGGGGGTCAAAAACGAAAATTATGTATGTAGTAATGAGGGTATTGGTGTGTTTTAAATTTTTATGGGCAGGGATTTCAAGTATTTTTTTCGTTGTTTGGAAAATTTGTGGGAAAGGGTTTTGGGTTGTGTGTGTGATTTTGTGTGTGTGTGTGTGTGTGGTGTGTGTGTGCGGTGTGTGGGGACTTTTGTGTGTGTTTTGGGTGGGGGGTTGTGGTGGTGTGGTGTGTGTGTGTGGGGATTTTGGTTGTGTGTGGGGTGTGTGTTTTGTGGTGACTTTGTGTGTGTGGTGTGGTGGGGTGTGTGTGTTTTGTTTTGTGGGGGTTTTGTGTGTGTGTGTGTGTGTGTGTGTTTTGTGTGTGTGTTTTGTGTGTGTGTGTGTGTTGTTTTGTGTTTTGGTTTTTTGTGGGGGGTGTGTGGGTTTTGTGTGTGTGTTTGGTGGGGGGTTGGGGTGTGGGGTGTGTTGTGTGTGTGTGTGTGTGTTGGTGTTTTTGTGTTTGGGGGTTCCCTTGTGTTTTGTGGGGGTGTCTGGGGTGTGGGTGTTTGACTGTGATATTTGTGTGTGTGTTTTGTTTTGTGTGTGTGTTTTGTGTGACTGTAGGGTTTTTTATGTGGGGGTGTGGTTTTTGTTGTGGGGGGTTTTGTGTGTGTGGGGTGTGGGGTGTGTGTGTCCGGGGTGGTGTTTGGGGGCCCGGGTACGGGTACAAAAATTGAATTGTGAGAGAGGCGGGGGCGGGAACATGAGATGAGATGCTGGGGCCCGGGGCGTTTGGAGCGTCGGTTTTTTGTTAAGCCGTGGCACCGGGCGGGTTTGGGCCCTCAGAGGGTGGTCGTTGGGTAAAACATTTTGTTCTAAAAGGTTTTGGTATGTTCAAACCCGAGTGTTCTTATGCGTGCATGGGTATGAGGAATAATTCCCCAATGTAAACAGAAGAAAAATTTTATTGCTCAGCAGAATTGGAGTACGGGGAACAAGGGGAATATTTTGGGGCGGGCGGCCCCAAAGTGGCCCCCCCCCGGACGAGACGGCGCAGAATATCTGTGTGCCCCTCTACCCCCGTGAGTAGGGGGTTTGAGTGTGGGGTATTATTTGGATTTCTGGGGCAGACGCGGTCTCCCCTTTTTTATGGGACGGGTTTAAAAGGAGCCCCGGGAAAAAAGGACACCGGGCCCAAATTTTGGGGGGGGGAAAACAAAGGAAAATACCCCCGAACCCTGCCTGGGTGGGCCCGGTTTAGGTCAAAAAAAGGTGCTAAGACAGTAATTGGAGAAAAGGAAAATTTGGAAAAGAGTACGGGGTAAATTCCCCCCCCGTCAAAAGAATCCGTTGGCCTCCCCCCGTTTATGGGAATTTTAAAGAAAAGAACATAAAAAGTGATATAAAAGGGGAAGTAAGGGGTAAAAATGAAGCTAAATGGCAACACCAAAAATTGATTTTGAAATAAACCAAATGACCAAAAAGACGCTAAGGAAAATATATAAAAAATAAATTTCCCCAAAAAAATACAAGTAGGGAAAAAATACTAACCAAAAAACCCGAGAAAATCACCAAAATAATGAGATAAAAAAATTTGTCCCAAAATGGGGAAAAATGAAAAAAATTTCCCAAAAAATAGGGAAAAATTTTAAAATCCCCACTAAACAAAATATGTCAAAGCCTACCACTAAAAAAATTTAAAGGGGATAAAAAACACCTAATTTGAATATATTTTTTGGGTTATCCATAAACCCAAATATGCCAGGGAAAAGCAGGGGACAAAATAGGCTGCCCCAGAAATAGGGTTAACCACCAAACAAGCACACGACATGACGTGGACATAAAAAAACCCGGGATCAAAAAATTAAATACTAATTAACTACTCAAGCAAAAAGCAAGACTTTAGACAAAAAATATGCGGGAAAAAAACTAATTTTTAACCACGTTACCCCCGGGGACAATGTAGGGAAAAAAATTCCCTCATTGGTCATGAGAAACCGTAACTTATCAAAAAAATTTAAAAAACATTTTAACTTTTTTGTAAAAAAAACCGCTGTAAACGAACAAAAAGCGAAACAGAAAAGAAAAGAGATCCCCAAAAAAAGTTATTCTACCCAATCCCAACCAGCCAAAAAACACCATGATTACCCAAACGAAAGAGAAAAAGGGGTCGTGAAAAACTTTTATACAATTTCAAAAGTAAAAAATTATGACTAAGATACCTGTTTCAAAAAAGTCTTCAAAGTATACCCCTAAGTAAAAAAATTTTTGAAAAAAATTTAAAACCCGAAATTTTACACATTAGGAAAAATTTTTAAAAAACAAGACATAAAAAATGAGGATCTATCCTTGCCCCAAACGCGCTAAAAAACTAATACAGGAAAACCCCAACCAGTAAGGAAATAAAAAGTCTGCAGTTTCTATAACCAAACCAGCGAAAACACTGAAAGCCAACGAAGGGGGAGATGAGTTGGGGAAAAGGGGGCCGGGGGCATGGGCGTAACCCACGAAGCAGGCCACAGAAGGCGGGGGGACACGATGCCATGTAGGCATCGCCGTTTGACAGGCGGCAAAGGGGCCCGGGCGGGCGGGGGGACAACAAGCCCCCAGGGGGGTTGGGGGTGGGGTGGAACCGCGTGGCGATGGGGCGCAGAGAGGGGTGGCGGGGGCGCGCGGAGGGATGAGATGGGGGCGAGCGGGGCGCCCCGGGTTTTGAGATGAGGCGGGCGGGTGGGGGGAGGGGTGGGGGGGGAAAGGGCAAAGGCTTTTTAAACCCGGCTGACCGGGGACTAGCAGGAAAAGCAGGTTTTTGGGCCAGGGGGGAGAGGGTGGGGGAGCGGTAAAACACGGGGTGGACACCGAATATCCAAAACCCTCACCCCAAGGGTTTAGGAAGGAGACACGCCGGTCAAAAATCTACCAAAAAGAACAAGCAGGTAAAGAAAAGGGAAACAAAAAAAATAGTTGAAACCCCAAAACCCATATTCACAGAAAATGAACCTTCGAAAGAGAAAAATACCCCAAAAAAATACCCTACTGTGCTGAGAAAAAAAAAGTAAACCAGAAAATGAGTCAAATAAAGAAAAATCTAGGACACACACAGAATATCGCAAAGCCCCGGAGAATTGAGTCACGTTTCAAAAGTGACAAGGGAAAAAAAAACCCCACGCAAAAATTTTGAAGTCACAATTTTCCAGCGACCCAGAAAATAATAACACTTTCTGACGACTCACGTGGGCAGTGAAGAAGCAGGAAAAAACCGGATGGGGCGCCCACGGGGGCTGGATGGGGGAAGATTTAGCACGGCGAGGGGCACGGGCCTGGAGGAACCCCCACGCTACACAAGGGGGGCGTTGGGGGGTGCGGGCGGGCCCCCCCAAACCCTGCGAAGGTCGCACGTGAATACCGACAAACAGGGGCACGAGGGCCGCATGGGCCCGGGGGCCCCTTTCGGGCGGGGGCATCCAAACCCAAAAGAGGGATAGGCGTGCAAAGGGGCGCGGCACGCGACCATCAGAAAAACAGGAAACATGGGTTGGGGGCCGGGCCCGGGGCAGGACATCATGGGACATCAGGACATTTAATATTTAGCAAAACAAAAGGGGGAAATCCACCCTAACCCCCACAAAAAAGACCCCAGACAATAGACCCAAAAACCAAGCTGTCACCAAAAGTACCCGGGTACGTGGTACTTTTTATTTGATATAGGGGGGTAGGGGGGCAGGAACATAAGCTGAGGCGAAGTGGCGGTTTCGTAGCTGTGGCCCCCGAACCCGGGAGGGCCCGAGGAGTGGTGTTGGGGGCAACACGTTGGGTTTGAAAGGGCGTGTAGGTTTTACCGGGGGGTCTCTTTTGCGTGCAGGGGGTAAAGAGGGAAAATTTCCAACTTGTAGACCCGGGAAAATGAATATATTTTCTCAGCAGAAGTGGAGTACAGGAACAATGGAAAAGTTTGGGGGGGGCGGCACAACGTGGGCCCCCCCGGGCGAGACGGGGCGGGAGTATCTGTGTGGGCCTCGAGGGCCGTGAGTAGTGGGTTTTTTAGTGTGAGTCATGAGTGAGTCTCGGGCAAAACGCCCCTCTTTCCCAAATTTTTAGACAGGTCAAGGAGCGCCCCGGGGAAAAGGGCCCCCTTTGGGTAAGGGGGGGCGGGGGAAAAATAGGAAAATACCTCCTGGGGGAGCTGGCCCAGTCCGGGGTAGGGCAAAGAAGGTGCTTTTAAAACAGTAATTGGAGAGTAAATTTGGAAAAGATTTCAGTACTTTTGTGTGTCCTAAAACCCCCCCCACGCACAAAACCCCCCCACACAGCACACACACACACACAAAACACACACACAACACACACCACACAAACAAACAAAGTCCACACACACGCAAATTTTACCCCAAATTTTACATCAACGAAAAAAAAAAAACTTGAAATCTGCCCCTAAAAATTTAAAACACCCCAAAAAATACCCCATTACAATACTACATAATTACGTTATGACACACACCCTTTTGGAAAAATGAGCCCAACGGGACGTTAGCGAATTAAGTTTCCACCCCGTCACGAATACGAAGAAAGAAATAGCGGGAAAAAAACGAAGGGGGTTTTTGAGTCAACAGAAAAACGCAAGGGGATAAGCTATAACCCCAAAACGTTCGAAGATAAGCAAGTTAAACCCTTAAACCCTTTTTTTCTGACTAATAAAACGCTAAGATAAAAAGAAAAAACTAAAAAAAAAGTGATAAATACAGTGTTTTTAAAATTTCTATCAATTTAAAAACGGAATTGAACGAAAACGACAAAAAAGAAAGTAATTAAGGGGGGTTTCCCTGCAAAATTTGGGAACATTTTTTTTCCCTCTGGTGGTGCCCCTATAAAAAACCTGGATTCTGATGGGCCCGACAGTCAGTTGAAACGCTGGGGACTCCCCCGGGGGAAAAACACCCACAAAAAGCCCTCCTTGGGAAATTTTTTACATCCCTCCCTGGGTAAACAACCCCCCTTTCCCAAAATGGGTTTTAAATGCAAAATTTTTTTATTTTTTATTAATGTGTATTTTTTTTACTTTTATTTTATTAAATGGTTTCTTTTTTTTTTTCTCTCTCTCTTTTCCCCTTTTCTCTCCGCTCGTTTGCTCCCCTCTCTCTTTTTCCTCTTTCTTCCCCTCTCTTTTCTCTCTTCTCTCTCTTCTCTTTTCTCTTTTCTTCCCCTCTCTCTCTCTCTCTCTCTCTTCTCTCTCAAATTACAGTAATAGAAAACCCTTGAACCCATTTTGCACCAAAAAAAACCCCACACACAAAACCCCCCACACCCACACACACACACACCCCAAACACACCCCCTAACACACCCCCGCGCGCGAGGTCAGGTCCCAAAGGGCTACTCTATATGGGCTTGTATCAAATTTTTGGGGTATTTCCAAAGGGGGGGCCAGTTTTTTTTCGATTTTGCATTTTCGAAAAATACTCCTTTTCCCTTTAAAGGGGTTTTTAGTAATATGATATACCCTTATCTTTGTAAAGTTTGTTTATAATATTATCAAAAAAAAAACAGTTAAAAAAGCAATAAAAAAATGACATTTTTGAGAGAAATTTGCATGAAAAAGTTTGAATAACCCCTTTAACTTTAAACGCCCTTTAATATTTTGGAGGAAAAAAATTTTAGATGTAGCAAAAGAAAGAAGTGGATTTTCATTTCCTTTCCATTCTATATTTTGTTTTTGATTAATTAAAAAATCATAACCATGCAAAAATTTTGCGTTTAAAATAAAAAAAAATAACTCATCTATCCCGGGGTTTAAATTTCCCGATGGGGTGATGTTTTTTATTTTGTTAACGCCCAAATTTTTCATGGTTCTAATTTATTTATCAGAAAAAGGGAAAATTTGCAATGGAAAGCTAATTTAAATTTTGCTTTTATTGATATATTTCCCTGTAAAAAGTTTCATGCAAAAAAAATCAAATTTTCGAGAGTTTTAAAATGGGAATTTTTTAGTTCATGCATATTTCTTCCCCCAAATCTATAATGGGAATTTTTTTAGTGGATTTTAAGTTTTTTTTTGAATAATATTATAGAACCAAAAATTCCCCGGGAAAATAACAAATTTTATCATTATACTGATAGCCATAGTCTACTGTATTTATGGAACCCCTTTTTTTCTTTCCGATACGGTTCATGATGTATTTTTTAGTTTAAAGCTAATTTTGGCATGGTGGGGAATTTATTTTTCAGAAAACAAATAAATCAATGGAAAGCTAAGGAAAAAACCGCTTCCCTTTTTTTTTGTAGCATCTAAAAGTTTTCTCGCCCCAAAATATTAAATGGCGAAGAGTTTAAGTATATATTGAGGTCATGCATATTTCTTCACTCTCTCATAATGGCATTTCTTAAGTGTATTTTACTGTTTTTTATTTGATAATATTATAGAACAAACAGTTACGAAGATAACGGTATATCATATATACTGATAAACCTTAGGAAGGGAAATAGGGGTGATGTTCTAAAATGGCAGGAATCGCAAAAATTGGCCTCCACTGGTCACATGGCAGATGGGCGGGTTGGCGCGGCGCACGAGTAGCAAGTCCAGTATAGAGTAGTCTTTGGTCAGGTTGATAACGTTCTGGTCTCTCACTCTGTGGGTAGGCGGTTCGAATCCTCCCGCTCCCGGGGATTTTTCACTTGACAAATTCGGGCGGTTACTATCCCCCTTGAGCAAGGGGATGGGGGTGTGTGAGGTCCCAGCATTGCCCAAAAATCGGTAATAATGAGCTCCAAGCTCGCACTGAGAGGGTGAAACTGGCGATCGCGAGCCAGCTCGCGTGGACAAAGACACACACACACACACACACAGTAAGACCATTATCAACATACAAAGAAAATCTAATAAGTATAACAAAATATTATACAACCAGCAGTAAAAATAACCATAATATAACCTTACCCTTCACTTGCCCTTACTTAACCCCTTCACGCCCGAATCTTTCCTTGGCTATATAAAATGGTCTGTTGTCGAACCATAAAATTACGAAAAGTGACTGAATATACCAAATTAGTTAGTGGACAAGGATACTAAACAGGTCATAGCTATAAAACATTGCTTATAGTCACCAGTGCTGGGCACGCGATCCAAAAATAGGTGGTCCACTATCGCTATTCCGCGATAGAAAATTTGGCGTTCCGCAATTGCGATTCCGCGATCGCGGAATATTTATTTAGGTTTGAATTAAAATTCCGCGATCGTTTATTCCGCGATCGGTAATCGCTAGCGAAGTTTTTCTTCGAAGAAATAAAGCATTAAGCCATTATACCCCATTAAAAAAATGAAAAATATACCCCGGGAAAAAAATTTAGTTTTTCAAGTCAAAATTTTGGATCGTGGACTAAAAATCGCGGAATTAAAGGCAAAACAAAAATCCGCGATTCTGCGATCGATTTTTGGTAGTCCGCGATCGCGGAATCGCGGAATCGCGGACTATAATTCCGAAACGCCCAGCACTGATATACACTAAAATCGTCTAATGGTACCCAAATTACAATGGAAATTACGTTCTGGGCCTCAAGGGGTTAAGAATAAGTATAATTTTACCTGTTACAATCTTACTTTCTTGAATAACAATAATAATAACATTTAAAATCACATCTAACACTTATTTTAATCTTTTTAATCTCCTCATTTATTATATATTTTAACCCCTTGAGACCCAGAACGTAATTTCCATTGTAATATGACTACCATTAGACGGTTTTTAGTGACTAAGTAATATTTTATAGCTATGACCTGTTGAGTATCCTTGTCCACTAACTCATTTGGTATATTAAGTTACTTCTTGTGATTTTATGGCTAACAACAGACAATTTTATATAGTAAAGGAAAGATCTGGGCGTGAAGGGGTTAATAATAAGCATAATTTTACCTTTTACACTCCCTCATTCTTGAATAACAATAATAATAACATTTAAAATCACATTAACACTTATTTTAATCTTATTTCTTTATCTATCTATATCTATCTATCTATCTATCTCTCTCTCTCTCTCTCTCTCTCTCTCTCTCTCTCTCCTCTCTCTCTCTCTCTCCTCTCTCTCTCTCTCTCTCTCTCTCTCTCTCTTCTCTCTCTCTCTCTCTCTCTCTCTCTCTTATATATATATAATATATATAATATATATATATATATATATATATATTTATATATATATATATATATATATATATATATATATATATATATTTTATATACATTCTTTATGACTGAAGTAGTTTTTTTGAAATTAAAAAAAAATAGTTGGCATGATTAGGGGCAGAAATTTAAAGGTCGTGAATTTCGGGAGATGGTTGGTTACGGTAACGTCTGTGAGCCGCCTCTCTATCTTAGACAACATGAGAACAAGCAGAGTTATACCAAAGTTGACTGGCTTTAGGATTAGAGATAGTGTGTGATATTTTAATAATACGTCTATTTCTATCTATTTCAGACGACCACTACACTAATAATGATGTTGCTACTACTCGTGTGTGTCTCAATGAACGCACTAAACCTCGCCCAGGCACGCTCCACGCAAGGCTATGGACACATGGACAAATTACTACAGTCATTAAGAGGCAACGGAGACCCCACGACCCCTATAGACAACATGGCCCACTCGTTGGAGAAGCGACAAGTATATGACACGTCTTGCAAAGGGCTGTATGATCGCAGCCTCTTCAGTTACCTAGAACATGTTTGTGATGATTGCTATAACCTCCATCGTAAATCCCATGTTGCAACGGCTTGTAGGTGAGTGTGTGTGTGTGTGTGTGTGTGCGTGTGTGGGTCTGGGTGTGTGTGTGTGTGTGTGTGTGTGTGTGTGTGGGGGGGGGGGGGGGGGGGGGGGGGGGGGGGTTTGTTTGTGTATCTCTTCTATTCTTTCTAGTTGGTCCAAGAATGTGTTGTAGTATCTCTTCTATTCTTTCTAGTTGGTCCAAGAATGTGTTGTAAGTGTTAGAAATAGCTAAATGAATGGCTAGTATCTCTTCTGTTCCTTCTAGTAGGTCTAAGAATGTGTTGTAAGTGTTAGAAATAGCGGAATGAATAGTTAGTATCTCTTGTGTTCCTTCTAGTTGGTCCAAGAATGTGTTGTAAGTGTTAGAAATAGCAAAATAACTAGTTAGTAACTCTTCTTTTCCTTCTAGTAGGTCCAAGAAACTCCTATCTCCACTAAAATTACCCCCCCTCGACAGCAACCTAACAAACACTCTCCCCTTTAGGCACAAAACACCTAAAAATTTATCACTGTTGGCCAGAGGAAACAAAACGAAACACACCTTACCTCACAACCACTTTGGGATCGCTCCAAGCACCCAGATTCCACCACGGTACTACGTGTTCACCCATACCGTCGAAAATTAGGGAAGCGAGATGAGGTTGAGCCAGGCGTCTCAGGTCAAGTGTGTCGGAGTAAGGTCACCACCTCCTATATATGCTCTCGGCTCTGCCGGCGTCCTGGACCGGCAAAGCCGGGCGGCCAACGGCCGCCCGTATTCTTTAAACAAAGGAAACCTATGAAAAAAAACACTTAATACACTTGAAAAGATACTAGAACGATGGTATAAGTGAAAACTAAGCTTATGTGAGAACAAGGCCGCTGGCGACCTTCCATGTGCAACATGACATTCCAAACCCTCCTTCCGAAACGGGGAAACAAAAACTTATACCACTACGTACATCCCACCTAACCTACTTTCTATATAAAAATATTTGGCCCCCATGGTTATTGAAA
>JACEEZ010011044.1:0-2500 GCA_016584305.1 Chionoecetes opilio
TCCTCCCCCTCCTTCCCTTTTCCTCCATCCCCTTCGCATTCCCCCTGCTTTTAAAAATTCACGTCACAGTCACGGGTAGGTAAGCATAAACAAACGCAAGTAACAATAACATTAAAGAGAGATATTAAAGAGAAAGAAACACATAGTAGAGAAGTCAGAATTATCACCTAACATTAGTGTACTACATAGGAAACTTTCACCCCTTCCGCCCATTATACTAAGTTGAAGGGAAAGGAGAGGAGGGTATGGAAGGGAAGGGAAGGGAAGGGAAGGGAAGGAGGAGGAGGGAAGGGGAGGAGGAGGAGGGAAAGGAGGGAAGGAAAGGGAGGAGGAGGGAAGTGCTTGGAAGGGAAATATAGGATGAGGGAAATTTATCTCCGTGAAAAGAGAGAGAGAGAGAAGAGAGAGAGAGACGAGAGGAGAGAGAGAGAGAGAGAGAGAGAGAGAGAGAGAGAGACGAGAGAGAGGGGGGGGTAAAGGAAGAAGGAAAATACGTATCCCCTTCAAGTATTCTCGTATGTCCCAGTGGCTTAGGCAGGCAGCGTGTCCTCTTCCTGAACACACACACACACACACACACACACACACACACACACACACACACACACACACACACACACACACACACACACACACACACACACACACACACACACACACACACGCACATTCCGTTCCCCCCCTCTATCTCTCTCTCTATCTCTCTCTCTACATATAGCCAAGAGCAAACGAAATGATGCCAGCAGACAGACGTGTGAAAAAACTTCCGATTTCACTTAAATAGAGGCCTAAGAATCTCTCTCTCTCTCTCTCTCTCTCTCTCTCTCTCTCTCTCTCTCTCTCTCTCTCTCTCTCTCTCTCTCTCTCTCAAAAATCATTAAATCCATGTTATAATCCATATTTTCGTAACTTAAATATATTTTCCAGAGATGACTTAAATCTAATCACTTCTATATATATCTAGTATGCAATATACAACATACTTCCAATAGACAAAAGCAAAACAGAATTGTATACAGATATAATATCGACGTAACTATTTCGGCCGGGAGATTACTGTTACCAGAATCGGCTCATGTTAATCTCTCTATGAACTTCTGCAATATATACAGCACAGATACATTTAGTAAGAGAGTGACATTGAAGTCGAAGCCATGGTAGACAGATGGCTTTTGGTTACATCTTATTTTTCCTCTTGGCCAGTCCTTTGTGATGTCAATATTATTATTTTTTAAGTCTCACTTTTCTATAATCTTGAAGGTAAGAGTTGACTTATAGTAATTATATAGAACTCTATCTATCAACTTTCTCCTTTCTAATAATGATCACTATTTACTATTATTGAATCTCACGTAATCTCTCCTGTAACCAATACAATTTCTCTTTAATCTGTTTTCTAATAATATCTCTTGTAATTGAGGTTTTCTTTGTCCATTCTTGTAATTATTCTCTTACGTACTTAATAACTTCCCCAAATCTGTATCACGTGGGTTTTTTCTGTCTTCATATAATGGTGTATATAGAAGGGACCGCCAGTTTATATGACTGACACCACTCTTCCACTCAAATACCCTTACTTTACATAAGAACATAAGAAAATAAGGCAGCTACAAAAGGCCATGAGACCTACACGTGGTAGTTCCTGTTACTTAACACTACCTACATCCACCTTTCATCCCCATCCATGAAATTGTCTTAGCCTCCTTTTAACCCCTTGAGGCCCATAACGTAATTTCCATTGTAATTTGGCTACCATTAGACGATTTCTAGTGATTATATGCAATAGTTTATAGATGTGACCTGTTTAGTATCCTTTTCCACTAACTAAAATGGTATATTCAGTTACTTTTCGTAATTTTATGGCTAATAATAGACGATTTTTTATAGCAAAGGAAGGATCTGGGTGTGAAGGGGTTAATTAAAACTCCCTATTGACTCCGCACTAACTACCTGACGACTGAGTCCATTCCAATAATTTACCACCCTAAACCCCCTTACTTTACTTTATTTACTTACTTTACCCCCCCCTTTTTAACCCTTACATCCCCTCTCTGCCTTTCTCTGCCCCACCAAAACCGCCGTCAGACCTTATAAACTTTCCCTTAAGAGGCCTCGCTCGTCGCCATCCCTTCCCCCGCCTAAAGCAATCACGAAAGGTCTCTCTCTCTCTCTCTCTCTCTCTCTCCCGTCAGGGTGGCAAGGTTGGTAGAGACATGAGTTCGCAATGTGCAGCGTCCCTGTGCATTCGGTCAGCGGTTCGAGTCCGCCTAGTTCGTGGACGTGGCGGCGTTTTGTATAGTCAATACCTTGTAGTTGGTACTTGCAAAGTGCTAGATAGGATGAAAGTCTTATCTTATCTCTTCTCTCCCCTCTCTCTCTCTCTCTCTCTCTCTCTCTCTCTCTCTCATTGGGTTTAAAACTCACCTTGCTTTACTATAAAAAGAAATAGTTTAGAATTTTTTTTTTATTGCCACACTTAACAACCATAAGATGCACACAA
>JACEEZ010011044.1:7500-13679 GCA_016584305.1 Chionoecetes opilio
AGAAGAAGCAGAGGAACAAGAAATAACGAGTAGTAATAGAAATGATAATTATATATGACGTATAATATTAATATAAATAATGATAATGATGAGAGTAATAATAACAGCGATAATAACAGTCATAACAATAATAATCATATTGATATAAATAATGACAGTGATGGTCAGAGGAAAAACAACATAGAAAAACGAAAAATTCAACACTGCAAATAATGAACCACAGAATATCAGGGAAGAAACAACAACAAAACTAAAGGAGAATAAGAAGAAATTGAAGAGAGAAGAGAGGGTGTGTCGAAGTAGAGAAAGGGCGATGAGAGATAAAGGGAAGAGGAAAGAAGAGGAAGAAATAGAAGAGAGAAGAAAGATGTGTAGAGGAAGAGGAAGAAAGGGCGGGGGAGGTGAGAGATAAAGGCAGAAGGAGAGAAGAGGAAAAATAGAAGAGAGAAGAAAGATGTATAGAGGAAGGGGCGGGTAAGATAAAGGGAGGAGGAGAGGGCGTGTCGGGAGAGATTTGAAGGTCACACCCGCGACCCCATAATGCTGAGACGCGGCCGACCTACCTGCCTCCCCCACCTGTGTATGGCTAGGAGGAGGAATACATAGGAATACAAAGGAAGAACAGACAGCAACAACCCAAACGAGGCTGCCTGTGTGACTACTTTCTACCACTGAAGTTTATACGTGTTAGAGATGAAAGAATAGTAAAGTTGAAGGCTCCTCCTCACCCACCTCTTCCTCCAACCAAGGCCGGCAGGAAAAAAAGTGAGAAAAAACACCAGACAGTATTGGAAAAGTGCCAATAGGAAAGGTTGAAAGAGAGACATACTCTAAACTAAAGCTTAACCTCTTGAGCCCCAGAACGTAATTTCCATTGTAATTTGGGTGCCATTAGACGATTTTTAGTGAATATAAGCAATATGTTGTAGCTATGACCTGTTTAGTATCCTTGTCCACTAACTAATTTGGTATATTAAGCTACTTTTCGTAATTTCATGGCTAACAACAGACAATTTTATATAGCAAAGGAAAGATCTGGGCTGAAGGGGTTAAAATACTACTACTAATAATAATATTAATAAATAAACTACGTAGGTTCGAAGTAATTGAGTTGGACAGTTGATGCTAAGTATTTATCTAGTTTGTTCTTAAACGCCTCAACCGTGTTACTGTTAACTAACTACTTGTGCTGGAAGTGAGGAAGAGGAAGAGGAGGAGGAACACCGTTACATTTGCTCAGGTAACCCCCACAGGTGATTGCTGGACCGGAAGTCACTAAAGAGACTTGGACCATCGCCCGACACACGATTAACCATCCACCACCTTCACCCCTACCACCACCACCACCACCTTCACCACCACCACCACCACCATCGCTATTCCCTCACGCTCCTCTATCCACCCCCCCTACACACACACACACACACGTGCACAAAACACGCCTGTCTTAGCCATTACCGTGACAAGATAAAAACAGGTGTGTGTGTGTGTGTGTGTGTGTGTGTGTGTGTGTGTGTGTGTGTGTGTGTGTGTGTGTGTGTATAAAAGCGTATATGCAACACATTTAGAAACAATAACTACCTTTGGTCTTTTATGCCTATATATATATATATCATAATATATATATATATATATTATATATATATATATATATATATATATATATATGACAAAATACAGAAATTGTACATTTATGATACACTATAAACTTGATAAAGATACTACGGAAGATGAGCTTTTTCTCTTATCTGTCATACTTTTCCCTTGGCAGTGTGATATATACGAATGATAACAATGATAATAATAACAAATATATATATATATATAAAAGGTTACGGAGTGATAGGGAACGATAAGGAGATGAACAGATGACCTAAACTGACCCAGTAAAAAGTTAATAACACCCAGAAAAAGAGGAAAAAGAAGAGGAAGAGGAGTCCATTTACGTATATAAAAATCAAGCAAGAGATAATCGTACGACCTTCAGCTTCCTAGTAACAAAACCAATACAGTTAATGATATATACATAAGGTGAAAGTGCTACCCTAAAGAGTACCACTTTCACCTCACACCTACTAAAAAAAAAAGTAAATAACCCTCATATATACGTACTGCTCCTCCTCCTCTTCTCCTCCTCCTCCTCCTCCTCCTCCTCCTCCTCCTCCTCCTCACACTCTCCTCCACACTCCTCACTACTGTGTTCACACCACTTACAAAACGATAACATGACCAATTATTAAGCACTAAACCTACCCCCAAACTAGTAGTTAGTGCCTAGATTACAGCTTCAAACTTTCCTCACAAATCCATGGAGTTTTTCTATATGCATGTATCACTTCATTCCGGCCAGAGATTCGGCTGGAGGGATGGGTGGGTGGGGAGGAGCCTTCTACTTTCGCTACCTTTTCGTCTATGATCTAGTAGTGTAGTGCAGTTAAAGCAAACAGCCTGTAAGGACCTATCGGTCTGTTGTGTTTAGTTGTTTTGTAATCCTTTGTAATCTCCTATCTAACTACTACTACTATACTCTATACTACACATATGTCTATTACAGAGCTACGGGCATGTGCACGAAGGTGGGGGGGGGAGGGGGGAGGAGGTCACAGAGTCAGCTGGAGTGCGATCAGCTGATTTTGAGAGAGAGAGAGAGAGAGAGAGAGAGAGAGAGAGAGAGAGAGAGAGCGCTGACAAGCAAGACAACTTAACACACCTACACACACCCACCACCACCACTCCCTTCGTCAGTGCCTTCGTCGTTACATCACCCTTCGACGCCCCTTAACCACCACCCACAGCAAGCTACAAACACGCCCTTCCCTAGGAACCTAATAACATGGAGTAGTAGGGAGTTGACAGGGAAACCAACGTGACACACACAGACACACAGACACTCACACACCTAGGCGACCCCCTTGCCCCACCCCGCCCCGCCCCACCCCGCCCTAGCACCGACCCCGCGGCTAAAATGGTTCGTCAAGGCAAACCGGGGGAAGGTGTTGTTCTAGTGTTGCACAGGAGTGATGCAAGGCGCCTCTCTCCCTCCCTCTCTCCTCTCTCTTTTCTCTCTCTCTCTACCTCCACATCTGTTCCTTCCACTCACAACACACGTCCCTTTCATCTCTATATCTTTCTTTTACCTCTCTTTCCTTCTCCTTTTTACCAATGTTACTCCCTTCCTTACCCATCTAAAAACCTTCTGTCTATCTGTCTCTTTCCACACACACACACACACACGCCCCTTCCATCTCTATATCTTTCTTTTACCTCTCCTTCCCTCCCCTTTTTACCTCCGCCAACGAAGTTGGAGGGAGGTTATGTTTTCACCCCGACCTGTTTGTTGGTTTGTTTGTGTACAGGATTTCTCCCAAAAGTTACGAATATATTTGGACCAAACTTGGTATACCAAGTCTATTTGGTTTTAAGGAAGAACTGATTTAATTTTGGTGAAATCGAATCACAACTGTGTTTCACCCCGATCGTTTGTTTTTTAGTGTACAGGATTTCTCCGAAAAGTTACGCATAGATTTTGACCAAACTTGGTATACCAAGTCTATTTGGTATAAGGAAGAACTGATTAAATTTTGGATGAAATCGAAACATAACTGTTGCCATGGCAACCAATTAATGAAATATTCGGGCGGAGGTATGCGCTCTACTGAGTGTCCCCCGCCCTTGTTTACCAATGTACCTCCCTTCCTTTCTTATATATTTCAATCTCTTTTGTCTATCTGTCTCTTTCCACACACACACACACACACGTTCCTTCCATCTCTACATCTTTCTTTTAACTCTCTTTCCTTCCCCTTTTTACCTCCGCCAACGAAGTTGGAGGGAAGTACTGTTTTCACCCCGATCTGTTTGTTTGTTTGTTTGTTTGTTTGTTTGTTTGTTTGTTTGTGTACCGGATTTCTCGAAAAGTTACGATTAAATTTGGACCAAACTTGGTATACCAAGTCTATTTGGTATAAGGAAGAACTGATTTAATTTTGGATGAAATCGAATCACAACTGTTGCCATGGCAACCAATTGATGAAATATGTTTCCAATTTTTTTATAGTTTTGGGTAAAAATATTCCGTTTTCTGTTTTAGCGCTCTAGGGATCACTGAGGCCTTAGGACACATTATGGTAAACTAGATTTTCTGGTAACTTCATCGTATCTGGGTAAAAATTAACCATATTGGACCCCCCCCCCCCCCGCCGCTCGCACCCCCGTCATCGAGAAATATTCGGGCGGAGGTATGCGCTCTACTGAGCCCCCCCCCCCCCTTAGTTACCAATGTTTCTCTCTCCCTTACTTACCTATCTTAATCCCTACTGTCTACCTCTCTTTCTACACATACACACACACACACACACACACACACACACACACACACCCTGACGTTATTCCTCTAGTAAGCAAATCTAAGTTATAAAACCCCTTCACACCTATGACTATAATTTGTATACCTGCACCTTGCCATAAGTACTTCCACCTATCCCACACAGCACTATAAGGTGGCCAGATGGAGGGCTGCTATTATAGGTCCCACGCGGGTATTAGCACCTCGTCACCTTTCTCTCACCACCTCCACCACCATCACCATCCCCCACCACCTGAAAGAGTCGTGCTAGCGAGGTCACGTCCTCTCGTAACAACAAACTAAAATGTCACTAGCTTGTTTATTCCCCCGATTATTATATATTATATTTATTTTATGAGAGTTTTTGTGTAATCATGCTTTCGTGTATATATTTTGTTGTTATTGTTACTGTTTCTCCTGCTATTACTACTACTACTACTACTACTACTACTACTACTACTACTACTACTACTACTACTACTACTACTACTACTACTACTACTACTACTACTACTACTACTACTACTACTACTACGCTCACTTTACTTCTGTCGCTAGCCTGGACAAGTTTAAGCTCCTCCTCCTCCTCTTTTTATACCTTAATTATCGTACTTAATTATAGTGACGTTTTATCAACTCATTATTGGCTTAGTCTCATTATGCTCTCTCTCTCTCTCTCTCTCTCTCTCTCTCTCGCTCTCCCTCTCTCTCTCTCTCTCTCTCTCTCTTCTCTCTCTCTCTCTCTCTCCTCTCTCTCTCGTCGTTTCTTCGTCTCCTCTCTCTCTCCTCTCTCTCTCTCTCTCTCTCTCTCTCTCTCTCTTTAGCGAAGCCTTAAAAATCGCTTCCCTATTCGAAAGTTCCTCACGATTCTCTGAACGGAGGAGGAGGAGGAGGAGGAGGAGGAGGAGGAGGAGGAGGAGGGAGAAGGGAGGATGAGAGGAGGAGGAGGAGAGAGAGGAGGAGGAGGGGAGGAGGAGGAAGTGAAAAGGGTTAAAAATAAGTAGTCGAGAGGGGAGAGAGAGAGAAGAGAGAGAGAGAGAGAGAGAGAGAAGAGAGAGAGAGAGAAGAGAGAGAGAGAGAGAGAGAGCAAGAGAGATAATAAAAACTTAGATCATAGGTGAGAAAAAAACTAACGTCTGATCCAAACTCGATTAAAATAAAAAGTAAAAAGAAAGGAGAAAAGGATGGCGAGTGAGAAAGTTGGCGACAGAAACGAGTTATTCAGGTAAGGGAAAAAAACCAAGCGAGGAACAGGTAAGAGAAACTATAGACATCAACAGGTAAAGGTGCAATGCGAAGGGAAGTAAAGGTGTAAACATGGATGAAAGCGTGGATGAAAGAAGAAGAAGAAGATGATGAAGTAATAAGACAAAAAAGAAGAGGAAGAAGAAGAAGAACAAGAAGAACAAGAAGAAGAAGAAAAAGAAGAAGAAGACGAAGAACAAGAACAAGAAGAAGAAGAAATGATAGACGAGAAAGAAGAAAAAAATGAAGGCAAGGGAAAGTAATAGAGGGACAAGAATGAATAGAAGGAAGAAAGGGAAGAAAAGTTGAAAGGAAGAAAGGTATGAAAGGTTTAGGGGAGGACAGGGGCCAAACAGGTGACCTTCTAAGGCTGATTAATAGGGCATAGGTGACAGGGATGGAGTTGGGTCATCATAATCAACATCATCAGGAGCACCATCACCATCACACCACTGGGTCAACACGTCACTATACCCATGAAGAAAAGAAAGAGGAAGGAGAGAGAGGAGAGGGAGGGGAGAGAGGGAAAGAGAGGAGGAGGAGAAGAGAGGAGAAGAGAGGGAGAGAGGAGAGAGAGGAGAGAGAGCAG
>JACEEZ010011045.1:0-15000 GCA_016584305.1 Chionoecetes opilio
GTTGAAGGGGTGAACAAAGTGAGGTTTAGAAGGTAAGGGTGAGAGGGGACGTATTACATTAAGGGGTGAAATAACTGTATGAGGTTATGAGGGGTGAAAGAAAGTTTAAGGGAGTGAGAGGGGTGGTATTGAAAGGGTGAAACAAAGTATGAGGTTATGAGGGGTGAAAGGGGAGGAATTGAAGGGGTGAAGGGAGGTATTTGAAGGGTGTAAGGGAGGTTGTGAAGGCCCCATCCCACAAACACCTATGTTTCGCCTTATCAGTTTTCTTTCGCGAAACTTAAGTCATAACATAACATAGCTTAGAACATAGCATACAAGCATATTATAGAACATAATAAAACAATATAAAGGGCGTAAATGGTATAGGAATAATGCATATATGTAAACAAAACAAATGTTAACCCAGCGATCACGTTAGCTCCACCCTTTTATGTGACGTCACGAGTTGTGACAACCGTGATTAGCTGTTGACATCCCTATACCACATACTCTTCCAGAAGACGAGAATATGCTCCCCTGATACGGTGACCAATGCTCATGACGGACCAGTAGTAAGTGTAACTACCCCTGCTAGTCTCGCCAATGCCAGACCTCCTTGTCTCAGAGAGTCGCACTATATCTACTTTCAGCCTACTGAGCTCACCTGATATATATATAATATATATATATATATATTATATATATATATATATATATATATATATATATATATATATATATATAATATCGGGCGATAGATTATATATATATATATATATATATATAAGATATGTATATATATATATATATATAAGATATAAGCTTCTTCCTGGTAAGCGAACCCCGGACAATGCCTCAACGGAGAAAGTGAATTTCCACAGCAATATAAAGGACTCGACCATCGGCGCTTATATTAGAAGAGCTCTCACACACTGTAGTACGTGGCAAGTCGTGCACAAAGAAATCGAGCGATCTACTCAAGTCTTCATCAACAACGGCTTCAGTGAAAGAGACATCAACCGTCAGACCAAGAAAATGATGGAGAGCTGGTGCAATCCTAACTCCAAAAAAAGAGCCACGACATAACATTTTTTACAGGGCTTTCTTCTAACGCTAACCAGGAAGAAGAAATATTATTTTTTCTTCTAACCTGGTAAAGCCGAACCACGGACACTGCCTCAAACCAGAAAGTTGAATATCCGCAGCGAATAAGACTTCAACCCATCGGCGCTTATATATAGAAAGAGCTACTCCACACTGTAGTACTGGCACTCGTGCACAAAGAAATCGAACTCGTTCTACTCAAGTCCTCATCAACAACGGCTTCATGAAAGAGACATCAACCTCGACCAAGAAAATTATGGAGAGCTGGGCAATCCTAACGCCCACAAAAATGAGCCAGGAAATAAATAGTATATTTTACCGGCGGCCTTCCTTCTCCAAACGTCTTACCAAGAACAAAGAAAGAAAGATATCACAAATCGTCAACCGTAATGTGAAACCCACAGACCCAAAGGAGAAGAAAAAACTACAAATAATATCAAGAACAGAAAAACCACACTCCCCTTCTCGCAAACAGCCCAAGCAGATGAAGGAACACCCAGAAGTCCCATGTCTTATATAGGATCACGTGCAAACGAGGAAACTGTGAAGTCCTCCCCTCCTCTTACATCAGCATGACGACAACGAAGCTGTCTCGACGTCTTACCTGCCACTTAACTTCCGGAGCCCCAAAATGTCACCTATTAGAAAAACACAGCCCACCATCACCAGAATTTTTTTTGTAGAAAATACAGAAATGGTCGACATGTGCGCAGATGTACGGCGACTTCCAATTTTAGAAGCACTGTACATAAAATATATCAATCCCAAGCTTAACGTACAAGCATACGACCTACAAACCCTCCCAAGCATGAGAAGAACAAAGGGTAATAACAGCCAACCCGCAGAGACACAAAGCAAGGAGGAGCAGAAATCATCAACCAATCAGCGTCGCCCACTCACACGCGCGGCCGACATACTTTTTTAAGTAGCGCCTCACGCTGCACCTAAATCATGCTCACCTCTAAATCTGAGGAGAAAAACATCTCTCACCGCTGCTGAAGAAGGGTTTATGACCCGAAATCGCAATACAGCAAAATGAACAGCTACAGCGAAGTCATAAAATGGATCACTAAAGAGAATAAGACACTCTTAAGACAAAGAGAAATTATCTTGAAAAAGATAATAAACGCTGAACTAGCTATACTTTTTAACGATATATATATATATATATATATATATATATATATATATATATATATATATATATATATATATATATATATATATATATTATATATATAATATTTATATTATATATATATATATATATATATATATAATATATATATATAATATATATATATATATATATATATATATATATAATATATATATATATATATATATATATATATATATATATATATATATATATATATATATATATATATATATATATATATATATATATATATATATATATATATATATATATATATATATATATATATATATATATATATATATATATATATATATATATATATATATATATATATATATATATATATATATAATATATATAATATATATACATCCTTAAGGATGCACTCTTATTCATAAAATACCACAGCAGCAAATTCCATTCAGGAGACAATGTATTTGTTACAAACCTTTTTTTTTTTGTCTTATGCTTGTGAATTTGGTCTCAGTAAATTGCTTCTAAAATTCAAATTATGCACATTACATACTCCTTGAAAATCTATGAATGTGAGAGCACCTAAGTTTTGAAATCAAATCTCACCAGCCTAGACATACACATATCCTTAATTTTAAATATACCATGATCATTGTTCAGTGAAAAGGTTGTTTATGCCACGCCAACAGGGTGTTATACAGGCAACAGGGATCCATAAAATTATCATATGTAGTATCATTATGTAATAATTAATACTGGCTCTAATTTATATATATATATATATATATATATATATATATAATATATATATATATATATATATATATATTATATATATTATTTATATATTATATATATATATATAAACGTACCGACTGATTATGCTGTAGTACACGTTTATTCATGTTTCATTTCACAATTACTTAAAATTATATATGTAATTCCAAACGACCACTAAGTTGATCATACAAAATATTACTTTATATTAATTTACACGTTGTTGCTAAGAAAAAATTTCATCAATAATAACTATCATCTTATAATCATCCTGATTTGATGCAATTATTTTGCCCATCAGATACATGTGTTATCCAAAGGCTGGGATGATGGAGCTTCATCACCGCAATACTAAGACCTGTTTAGGAGAGCGCCTGTTGTTCATGTGGCTGTGGACCTGCGGTCAGTCAGTTAGGTGCATAGCAAGGCAAACGAGAAGGAGCCCCACCACGGTGCGAAGGTGGGTTAGGCGCCTGCAGAATGATAGATATCAATATATCAAACAAAAATATCCACTATATTATATAGAACAATCGAGATATAATGACTTCCTTGCTAGTAGCTTAAGATACCGAAATAATACCTATCACACAAGTGGCCGTCACCGTGTGATTAGTCCATCAAACGTGAGTGGTACTCATCTATCTCTATCACAGCTGCAAAATTTTCAATTGACCAATGTGGAGTTCCATAAGACTCCTACTTTAAACGACCCCACTCATATATGTACAAGACATTCTCCTCGAGGACTGTAAGTGTGATATATAACCAGCGTGGATTATATAGGCACAGTTAAACAAATAAAGATATTTATCCTTATAAGTTTGTGTTTTGAAAAGTTTATTCCACATTAGCAACACTATTCGCCCAGCAGAGGTATTACAAATTATACATTAAACTTATTTGAAGAATTCAGTAGAAATTAGCTAACCTTTATTCCTTATATTGCCACCGAGTGATGACTTTTCTTCTTACATCAATAGTGACTGGCCAAGGGCAAACATCAAATTAGATAAAAACCCGTTGATTGTAAGTCCGAGTATGGCACATAGTGATACATGTAATATGGGGGGGCCAATTTTGTTTGTGATGTGTCTTAAAGCTCACATGAAATTATTTAAGTCGAAGGAAGGTGAAATAATATAAACAGGGAGAGAGTTTCAGTGTTTACCAGTGAAAGATATGATATATTGAAGAGGCTTATTAACTCTTGCGTAAGAAAGATTGATAAAATAAGGATCAGAATATATAGAAAATCTTGTGCATCGAGGCCGTGGAATGGGGAAAGGCATCTAGTTAACAAAAGAAAGATCAATAGGTAGGAAAATAACGGTAGAAGATAGCAAGAGAGGCAAAATTACGGGCGTGATTGAGAGAATGAAGACAGCTACTTAGAGAAGGGAAGTTGATGAGACTAAATAATGTTGACTCTACCCTGTTTAAGAGAGCTGTTTGAGTGGAGCCCACCAAAAATAAGAGGCATGCTCCAGATATGGTAGGATATGGCCCCTGTACAGAGCAGGCATCTAAGATGGAAAAATTGACGAAGATGCCACAGGACACCTATTTCATAGAAGCAGATTTGGCACGAGACGAGATGTGAGATTTCCAGGGAATATTTTTTAGTAAAGGATAGCCAAAGAATGTTCAGAAAGAGACTGATGAGTGTCATTAGAAAAGAGAGATAGTTGTCCTGAAGGTTGTGTCGAGTAGATAGGTGATATTTTTTTGTTTCTGAAGCATTGAACAGAATGTAGACTGTTTTGTCCTATTCAAATGTACAAAAAAGATCAGAAGTCAGGCATTTTGCAGCGTCTGCTATTTAATTTTTCTGTAGAGTTGGACGTCTGGTAAAATATGTAAACAAAATTGCAGGTCATATATAGTTATCACCGTTGGAGTAAATACAGCATTCAGTTAGACTTTGAGGGTCATTAATGAATAATAGAAAGAGAGTGGGATATATTATAGAGCCCTGTGGAACATCACAATTAACATACTCGGAAAAACAATGTATATGTACAACTGCAGCTATAGAGTGGTCAGAGAGGAAACTTGAGACAAAGATACAATTGTAGAGAGAAGTATAGAAACCAAAGAATGTAGTTTGAAATTAAACATTTGTGCCAGACTTTATCAATTTTTTATTTATCAAGGGTATCAGCCTTACTTTCACAGAAATTCCTAAAAGTGGATGAAGAATATTGAGTTATAAAAGTCAAAAGATCGCCAGTTGATATCTCTTTACGGAGAACACAATGACAGTCATTAAGAAGGTTGTGACCAGATAAACTTTTCTTATTATGTATAAATTCAATAATTTTAGTAAGAAAAGAAGTCAAAACTGCAAAGGAAGTTTGAAGTATTGGATCGGTACCCTTTTAAGGAACAGGTTGAATGTGAGAAAGCTTCCAGCATAAAGAAAAAAATAAATGTAGATAGACAAGACGAGAAATTTTGAACAGGCAGGGTGTAAGCACCGATGCATTGTTTCTTAAAATAATACGAAGGGTTCCTTTAGAACGGTAACTCTTCCGAGGATCAGGGCTAGAGGGGGCGTAGAATACATCATTACGAAGAATCATAATAACAAGCATCAACGGTTGGAGTAAAAAAAAGAAGCTTTTTAAATAGATGAGATAGCTCTAGAAACATGTAGAAAAGGCATAGGAGGGAAAGATGACGAATAAAGATTGTTGGAGAGACTTTTTTGGTAAGCTACCAGAAATCACAAATTGAGTTGGATCCAAAATGATTTTGACATTCTTTATTTGTAAAGGAATCTTTGGCAGTTTGAAGAATATATTTGGCATGATTAGGGGCAGATACATATAGGGCATGATTTTGATGTGCTTTATGGCTACGGTAACGTCTGTGAGCTACTTCTCTACCAAAGACTGCACGAGAGCAAAATAAGTTAAAATTCCTTAAGTAGATTTAACTCTAAACTAGCTTTATAAAAGAAATAAGGATAAACTGGTTCACAAATATAGTGGTACATGATTAAAATTGACTCAGTAGACAAGTAGTTAGTTAGGAGTCATTAAAGATCTTTAAAAGAAGGGTAGATATTTTTTCCATGGATTGGGATGAAAGGTGGATGTAGGTAGTGTCAAGTAACAGTAATTACATCGTGTAGATCTCGCGGCCACTTGTAGCTTCCTTATTTTCTTATGTTCTTATGTTCTTATGTTCTTATATTAACTCCAAGGTTGATGGGCTTTACGATTAGAAAAAAAGTGAGTAGAAAATATTCCTTCATGCCAGAGACAATGACCTCAGCAAAGGACTCTGCTCAAAATATTGGGTGTCTGGCACGGGAACAATAATCATTCCATGGATAATCTGAAGATTATTGTCTAATAACCCCCATTTAGCTAAGGTATAGTGCCAGAAGAACATCTACTTAGGTTGGTCCTGAAACTGCCCCAGAGCATTAGGACATTTTGTTTCCTTTTTTTATATCAAAAGGGAATACCCAAGGGCACAACAAAAAGAGGCAACAAAAAGCCCGCTTAGTTGTCAGTCCCCATAAAGAAGACAGTAGGTGTACACCGACACAGCGCGCCAAAGCATTGTTCGCGACATCATAACACAGCGCTTCCATACGGGAATTCAGAAAATGTACTCTATGGCAGCCTACTGACTGTATGTATAAAGAAATGGGGATGAACCAATTTAGTTCGGGAAATGTCTTGTCGATCCTATCTTTAAAAGATATAAGTCGTAAGAAGGTGGAAAAATAGAAAAAGGTGGAGAGTTCCATAGTTTACCAGTGAAAGGGATTGTCAGGAATCTTAATCCTGACAAATAATGGGTATTATTTATTTTTAAAAAAATCATAAGGGGTATTTATAATTATGAGAATGATAGATATGTATCTACCTTAATACGTGTTAGCGGAGACACCGCGCATGCGCCATGATAACGTCATGGGTATTTATTAAGGCCGTATTGTCGGCTGAAGCTCATTTCCAATTAAGACATCACGAATTACGGACGTTCACGGTCTCGCCAAAACACCGGCAATAACATCCAACCCGACCTGGTTGGATGACCAGACTAACATGACCTGGCTTCATCATATTAACAGCATCACCCATACCACGCTAAGTCCTTCCATGTATTTAGTTGGATTCTTCAAAATTATGATAGGACTGTGATGCGTGGTCATTTCATTTTAAGTGGTAAGCAAACCAAAATAACCCTTTAGCTGCCACATAAGTATGATTCTTCGAACCGGATTTCACTAATAAACTCGGTGTACATAAATTGTTATTCCCCAGACAGTTAGCCAACGACATTCAAGAGTTAACTCATAACATCGAGTCTGAGTCAGGTGGTTATTGCCTTATCATAGGTATAGAATCACGTACCAATCCTCTGCATCTCGAACCTGAGGAGTATAATAAGATCAAAACGCAGTAAATCGGTGGTTAAGGCAACAACCAAAACTGGGCAGTATTTAAATACATGTGTATTTAAATACGTATTTTAAATACATTTGTGTATTTTAAACTGTTTTTAAAAATACATTATTTCTCCCGTATTTAAATACAGTATTTAAATACTTTAATGAGTATTTATATACTTTGCATTTATATTTTCATAATATAAAAATGTAAGTACTTTTTTATCAGTAAATTTGGCCATAAACCCGCCAATTATCTGGCAACCCTGATGTTATAGTGAACCAGTGTTTCCACTTGCAAAGAAATTTCCTTATTTTAAGGAAATTAGGCCTGGGAAGGAAATTTCTAAGGAAACGCAAAATCTAAGGAAATCCTAAGGAAATCCAGTTTTTTTTCGGACATTTCTAGAGAAATGTAGATTAAGTTAAATAGCCAGGTGAGCTGAAAATATAAATTTTATTTGCCTTTGACAAAATGTCCAAAGAACAAATTATCGGTGCCAATTTCTTATCATATTCGTATCTACAGCATCTACCGCAGCAAGGATAATGGGGAATGGGGAAGAGTGAGGTGGAGCAAAGGTGGTGCATGGGTGGTGGGTTGCGACGGGACAGGGGGGTAGAGCTAGCCTAACGAGAAGTTCAGTTCCTGTCCTGCTGTCTGATAAACACCGATCCTTTATCAAGCATTTTATATTGTTAATTATGAATTACTGAATATATGTTGAAATGTGTGTGTGTTTAAAATGTATTTACAAATGTATTTAAATACAATTGATGTATTTAGTATTTAGTATTTAAATACATTAGTAAAATATATTTAGTATTTAGTATTTAGATACATTTCTCCCATGTATTTAGTAATTAATTTTGAAATACATTCAATGTATTTAGTGTCCAGCCCTGTCAACAACTACCATATACTCGTAAAAGGTATAGAGCCATGTGTATGGCAAAAGAGCAACTCTCATTAGACGGCGTCCACATGGGTAATACCGGTATTCTAATATACTATAGGAGCAGCCGTGTTTCTGTTTGTCTGTCTGTCTGTCTGCCTTGTCTGTCTGTTTGTCTGTCTGTTCTGGGTAGCCGAAATTGTAAATTCAATTTGATGAAAATAGGCTAAAAAAAAACGCAAGTAAATCGTTGGTGGTAAGCGGCTTGGTCCCATGTCGATTGAATCAATTTCAAGGGGGGTTTTGGGCTAAAAACACTTTACAGGTATGAGATTACATGAAGAAACTCTACGGACCAGTATGCAGCATTTCACTAACTCAATAGACTCATTAACTTACCGTTTGTGTGCGTGTGTATTTACCTAGCTGTATTTACCTAGTAGTGTTTTACAGGGCCTGAGCTACACTCGTGTGGTCCCGTCTTCGTATCTACATTTATCTAGTCTTTCCTTCAATTGGTGCACATTATGTGCCGATATCACCTCATTTAGTCTATTCCAAACTTCTACATTTCTATGAGGGAAGCTGTACTTCTTTATGTTGTTCAGGCATCTCCCTTTTCCTAGCTGTTTTGTATTTCCTCTTGTGTATCGACCTTCTCTTTGTTTCCGAGTCAGTAGTCTCAAATTGGCTGTTTCTTCCATCTTTGTTATCAGCTTAAATATTGTTATTAAGTCTCCTCTTTCTCTTCTCTACTCAAGTGTTGGTAACTTTATTTCCTTCAAATTTTCCTCATTTAGAAAGTTATTCTAGCTCTGGTATCATCTTTGTTGCCATTCTCCTTATCCTCTCCAACTTTTTCACATGCTTTTTTTTATATGGGGACCATAAAATAGCCGCATATTCCATTTTTGGTCAGATCATTGTAGTAATTATCTTTCTCATCGTATTTGTGTCCATGTAATGAAATGCCACTCTAATATTCTTGAACATCCTGTATGTATCTCCAAATATTGTATATATATGTTTTTCTGGTTGTAAGTTATTCTGCATTATAACTTCCAGGTTCTTTTCTTCCTGAACCCTTGCAAATATTTCATTTCCTATCTTATATAGCCATTTATGTCTTCGTTTTTTCCAATTTCCATCACATGACACTTATTACATAAAATTTCATTTCCCATCTTTTGTTCTATTCGTAGATCTTGTTCAGGTCACTTTGTAGTGTTACACAATCTTTATAGCTTTTTATTTTTCTTAATAGTTTTGCATCATCCGCAAATAGACTAATATAACTATTCATTTCCTCCGTCATGTCATTGACGTAAATCGTGAACATTATTGGAGCCAACACTGATCCTTGTGGTATCCCACTAAATACGTTTCTCCATTTAGCTTTTCATCCTTCACTACTGTTTTCATTTCTCTTCCTCTCAGATAACTTTCCATCCAGGTTTTGATCTTCCTATGATTCTTCCTATATTTTCCAATTTCCAAAGTAGTCTCTCTCATGTGTAACTTTATCAAATGAGTTTTTAAGATTTAGATATACACAGTCTGCCCATCCATCTCTTTCTTGTGTTATATCAAGTACCCTTGAGTAAAAGTTTTTAAAGTTTGTCACACATGATCTCTTTTTCCTAAAAATCATACTGCATACATAATTACTCTTCTTTTTCCTTAATATTTTGCTTTTCCTTTCTTTTCAGTTCATTTATTTCTACTTTCAGACCTTCCACTTCGTCATAGCTTCTTCTCAAATCTTCAATGAAACACTTCATACATTCGAGCTCTTCAATCAGTCTCTTCACGTCCTTCTCTCTTCAGTCTCTTCGTCTCTTCGTCATAGCTTCTCAAACCTTCAAGGAAACACTTCATACATTCGAGCTCTTCAATCAGTCTCTTCAGTATTGTCTTGTCTCTCTCCTCCTCTACCGTGACCACTCTGGAGTGCAGAGTTCCCTTCTTTACTTCATCATTAAATCCTGAGAAGTCCAACTGCGTTATCCTAAGCTGTTTTTCTCCTTTGGGGTCTCCGCCTCCGTCATGTTGAAAAAAAAAAATCTGTACACAAATTATAATCTCTCTCTTACGAGGACCACAATCCTGATCAGGCCCTATCTAACACTGTCTAGGTTCCAGAGCAGCTTGCTGTACTCCATTTACGATCTTCATCCTCCTTCTTTTGGTTTGTTCTATGGTAATTTGCTGATTATTACACGAGCCTTCAAAGGAGGGGGTTTCAGGTCTAGTATCACTGTGCTTATTAAATATCTGGAAGATTTTATAGATAGATAGATAGATAGATAGATATTTCATTGTCCACAAAATTGCATACAAAGAATTTACATAATATACCAAAAATTACTCATGGACCAGAAATGTACTCTAATCAGTAATCAACAGAAGTATTAAGGGTTTAAAAAATGTTTATGGGAAACGATGTGGCGCCTTACTATTTTTTTCACATAAAAATATATACTTCCATGTAATAAATATGTCATTTCCTATCAGCTCAATCTATAAATTCAGCAACACTACTAAAAAACTAAAATTTGAAGCTAACATCGCATTTAAGTTACATAAAATAAGATTAAATTCTCACAAATTACAAGTTAAAAAGAAACACATGGTACAAGAAAAAACTGTAAAATCTTAAAATCATCTATAACCTGCATGAAAACAGAAAACGAGGTAATAATCATAAAAATAATAATCAATAAGTTAATGATACAAAAAACGTGGCACAAATAAAACATCAAAATTAAGAAAACCAATATAAAAAGAACCTTTTGCTAAAACATCGAAAAATTTAAAATAAAAAAAGTTAAAATCGAAAAAGAGGAACAAAATGAATTACAAATTGGAGAAAATTCATACCAAAATAGGAGAAACGTTGATTTCTGCCTTGAAATAGCAATAAAATTTCATGTACAGCAGAACAAATCACGTCTTAATATTTGTTTTCATTCATTAGATTTTCCAAAGTTGAAATTTGATCAAAATCACGTAACTGTTGTGATAAGGAGCATTGCTCAAATACATGTTTTTCCGTTTGCACTTCACTGCACTCACACAACCGTTCCTCGATGGGCAGTCTTCCTCTGCCCCTTCTGTTCCATCGTCCCTCTTCAATAACAAGAGAGTGCGCGCTTAAGCGCAACCGTGTCCAGGAGATACGTTTCAAATCGTTAACACTGTCTTTTCTTGTATACATTTCATGTACTTTTAGCTCAGGGTTTACAGTATAATAATATTGAAATTTCGTTGAGGTAGAAGCTGCAATTTTTATCCTTAACTCTTCTCTTGCATTTCTACATCATCAGTATCATTTCTTACTAAGTCTCGAACATAATTAGATAATATGGGAACGTTTTCTTCCATCACCATCTTTAACACAAAAACAAATGGATCATCTTCCATAGTTGATCTTTCAGTCCACATTTTGAGAAGAATTACGCTGGTTACTCTTTATTATTGTTTGTACTGGCGAAGACCAGAATCTACCAGACACAAGTCATTGGGGGTTGTTTTTCGAATACCTAATAGTCTTTTTAAACACCACATATATAACTTATGTATTGGCTTTAAGTCTCCGTTCAACCACGATTCACATCCCCACAGTATTGATGACATTAAAGCACTATGAAACACCTTAAATCGTATAGGAAATGGAATATAATTATTTTTATTAAGAAATTCAATAAACTTAAGTACGTGACATAGAGCATGAGCATGGGCATAGAGACACTCTGTGAGCATGGGCTTTTAATCTGACGAAGTGGAACCGTCAGCGACGAAAGGGCTGCCCAAATATATGTATTGGTTACAGTGCTCCACCGTCAGGGTGTCCACAACGAGCGGTTCCTTGTCAGAGGCAACACCATTTATAACCATAAATTTGGTTTTTACTAAATTAATGTTCATAGCATGAGTGGCGCAATATTGATTTAAAAGCTGTATTTTCCTAATCATGCCAGCCCTTGTTGCGGACAACAAGACAGTGTCGTCCATGAGGACTAGTACATGGAGCCATGATAAAAAACCCATCAAAATCACAGTTACTTTTAATCAAATGTATCATATCATTCAGCAAGCTTCTCCAGCAGAACTAACGGTAAGAAAGAATAATCTAAAGATCACCTTAAATTGATTTGAAGGAATAAGTGATAATTTATATGAGAAGTATGAAGATGAGATAATTGCAGTTGAGATGACAAACTATTTACAATCAATTAATGTGCTATAGCCAAACATGAAGGTGCTATCAGCGGGCTCCCAAAACATAGTAACACACATGATACATTTAAACTACCTATACAAATATTGCCTAGATTTAAAGACATTTGAAGGTGATACCATGAATTGTATTACTTTTTGGATTTTTTTAATATTTATGTTTGGTCCATAATAATACCATGTTAAATGATATTAACAAAAATTACCTATATAATAAGACAGCTTATGGGTGAAGCTAAGCAACTAGTAAAAGATTGATGTTTGAAGCCTCTAAATATCGGATTGCTGTCGATCTACTAACGGAAACCTATGGACAACCTGATCGCATTAAAACTGCTCTCATCACCAGCCTTTGTAAAATAACATCTGCATATCATGATACCAATGAATGGAAAACATTTCACGCCCATGCAGAAAATTTAGTGAGATATATTGATAGTTTCAACAAATCACTAGTAACAAAATCTGTGCAATTATCCTTTTTGAATAAATCAATCCCCTTCCTCATTACAAGAAGTAATCAAGAGAGGACACAAGGATAATAATCACTAAATTGTAATTATTTGCTTAAGCACCTTCATATAGAGTTGCTAAATATGGGGGAAATCAGTTTCAAGCCACAGCTTCCACCTTTAGTGTTAAACAAACTAAGGTGATGAAAAAAGAAAGTAAAATTGAATATATTAAAATTCAATGTCAATTATGTCACAGCAACCATATATAATTCAGATGCCCAAAGTATTCTACACTAAGTCAAAAAGTAAACAAGGCTAGGAATTTGCACTTATGTAAAGGGTGCCAGCCTTATGACCATGGTAAATCAGGGTGTTCTAATCCTAATATTCAGGCTTGTAAACATTGTGGTGAGAAATACTTTCATATGATGGTATAAAATTTCAAGGTGGAGTGAAAGGGGAAAGAGGAGCCCAATCAACAACCTGTGCACTCACTACATCTAAATTCACTACCATCCTCCCTACAATTGTCTTGCCCTTGAAAACAAAAGGAGGGGTATTTAGGCATACTAGGGCCTTGGGCATACTATGGATCAGTGCTCCCAGCAAATATTTATTCAAAGGGAATCACTGGCCTCATTGACCATAGAAAAGAGGGTACATAACATTTAAAGTTACAGAGTTTTACTGGTAAACATAAGTCTCAATTGTATGACATCGTGTCTATTAGACACTCAAAACATATCTCTAGAATATACCTTCAAACCCATAGTTGTGGACAACTTACCCCAAAAAACAAGGTAACCCAGGTTATGAATGTAAATTTATAAAAAATACAAACTAAGGGGTATAAATTAGCAGACCCTTATATGACTGAAAAAGATAAAATATAATTTATAATTGGTGCAGACAACTATTATGACCTGGTACACCCTGGGTACTACAAGGAGAGCAATCTAATTATCCTACCCACCAAATGTGGATATGCTGTGAGTGGCTCACATTGTATAAGGAATGCTACAGCCCAGGTAGAAACCGTATCAGTCTTAAAACTAGCAGTGCATCCAGTCACTGAAAATATTTAGGGTGACTATCAACCATGCCTAACATAAATCAATAAGTTTTGGGAATTAGATCATATAGGAATACTCCCACAAGAGATGAAACCTAATGATCAACAAACCTTAACCACATTCAGGGACACTATCACTTATGATGAGAAAAAAATTAAAATATGTGGTAGAATTACCGTGGAAGATAGACAAGGATAAACTACCTGATAATTTTGGTCTAGCGTATTGAAGATTAAAATAATGTACAGAGGAAATTTGATAACAACAGTAATTATTGTAAACAATTACACTAGTGTTATTGAGAATCTAATTCAAAGAGAATTCATAGAAGAAGTAAAGGAATTTATTTTATTTTGAGTCTTGTCATTACTTAGCACATCATGGAGTTTTAAAGGAAACTGTTACCACTCCAATAAGAATAGTGTTCGATTGCTCAGCTGAAATCAATGACAAGTCACTTAGTTTAAATTACTGTCTTAGTACAAGTCCATCTTTAGTTAGTGATCTTGCTGAGATTCAGACTTAACTCATATGCCTTCATTAGCGATATATATAAGGATTTCTTAATGGTCTAGTTAAATCCAAAAGATAGAGATGTTGCCAGATTGTTATGGCCATCAGAACCTAACAACCAAAATACACCTTATCGTGTCTTTCGGATTACAGCCGTATTATTTGGTGCTACATAGTCCCATACATCATAGTCTAATTGCCACCATAATGAAACATCTTGAACAAATAAAGGAAGATTCTTTCATTATTGAAGAAAATAAAGAGGGCATATATATATAGATAGTTTACAGGGAACAAGTAATGAACAGACATAATTAGTAAATCAGTAGTGGACTAAACAACGGGTATTCAGCAAGGCTCACTTGTATCTAAATGAATGGGCTACTAATAGTCCAGAGTTGATTGCTCTATT
>JACEEZ010011045.1:20000-30000 GCA_016584305.1 Chionoecetes opilio
AGGAGCCTGCATGGGAAGTCGCGCGTGGTGACCCCCGGGAGTGGCGTCGTAGGGTGGGCGAGGCGACGCGCCCCCCGGCGTATGCCCCCAATGATTGATTGATATAATATTAAGAATAATAAGAATTATAGGTGAATAACAGAGCCGCTGTAGTATTGCAGTCAGAAGAACCGGGGGCGATGAATGACTCGCCCCGAGCGCGTTGTGTAGTTCTCCGGAACGAGGCCGTCTATACACTCTCCAGCATCGCTGTCCTCTGAAGGCGAATCCACGACCGTGGGTGTAAGGGTGCCAGGAAGGGGAGGAGGCGTGGTGTCGGACACCGCCAGATCTGGAGGAGGAGAAGCAACATCTGGATGGGGAAAGGGGGGGGGGGGAGGTGAGGATAAGGGGGGGGAGAAGGTGGTGGGTCAGGTGTATGATGAGACCTGGGGGTGGGGGAAGGTGTAGTGAGTGGGGCAGGTGTAGGCTGCGGAGAGGGAATAGGGGGAGGTGTGGTGAGCGGGTCAGGTGTAGGCTGAGGAGAATAGAGCTTGGTGGAGGATGGGCTCGAGGGGGAAGGGGTGGCGACGAGGGCACCACGACCTCAGCGCTGAGGCGAGGTTGAAGAGGAAGGGAGGGGGTAACCCCCCGTAAGGGGGCAAGGGGAAGGACGACAAACCGGGGGTGAGGAAGCGGTGAATGATCTGAAGGAGAAGAGATAGAAGGAAGGGGTTGCACATTTTGCGGGAGGGGGGGAGGAGGAGGTAACGGAAGGACATGAGCCACCTTCACGCGGTCCCACGACGTCACATACGGGTGCCCACGAACGTCGAGGGTGACGTGCTTTTCCGCAAAACCTAAAAATATTAAATCAGTTCACTTTCGACCAATATTTGGTAGTGCTGCGCAATGACGTCACGCTGCCTTCCAAACAAGAGTCCGTTGAGTGAGACTGCTATGTTAATTAATAGGACTCTAGTCCTTAGTGACGTTGACTAGGGGGAAGGGAATTTGAGGTGGCAGCCATCTTGGAAAAAATCCTTATAGATTATATTCCTCTGTATAAGGCTAGGATTCTGTTTCTTATTGATATTAGATAAAGGGAAATGGGAAATAACCGAATTACAAAGGATTAAAGCAGAATTTGATGATTACAGAATATGTGCGAAGGATTACAAGGGGTTTGCGATTATATTAAGGGATTATAATAGGTAAATATATACGAGAGATATTGATAATTCGATATGGATTTTTCGATGTAATTAAAATACTGTACCATTAAAATGTATATAAGAAAACTTAAACTTAGGCGGGGTTCACACTACACGTTTTTGCTGTGCGTGTCTACGTGGGCGTGGCGATCAGTGACGTCACAGTGACGTCACACCGCCACGCCCGCAGCCACGTAGAGAGAATTGGGAGCTCCGAATAATGTGAGCTGGGACGTGCGTCTCTCAAGGTCAGTGACGTCATCACTGCTCCAGCAATGTGGTGGTCGCGGGGAGCCTGTGTTCACACTATACAGGCAGGAAGTGACGTCACTGTGACGTACTGTGAGTCACTGATGACAAGACGCACGTAGACTACGTCCAGCAAAAATATGAAGTGTGAACCGGGCCTTATTAGAGAAATCGTCAATATTTTAACTCAAACTATACTATTTCTTTATGGTATGCCTAAGAACAACATTACTTCATATAGAATAAACAATGTGAAGTGCTACTATAGCGTGCGGTCTACCAGGACATTTGCAATAATAGTAGCACCCAATGTGATAATAAATAATAAACAATGTGACGGGTGTTCAATAGTGAAAAAAAGGGATGATAATACAAGTTTCCCTGTTAATTGCTCCGTTTTCTGAGATTTCGTACCCACTGAGACAGCGTGACGTCACCCCCCTGCGCGTGAACTGACTTAACTCTAATTAGACTTTGCTTTTCCGAGCGCACCAGGACACGGAAGGGACCCTTATAGGGTGGGTCCAGGGGTATCGTGTGGGCATCCGTCCGCAGGAGCATGTGTGTAGCCGTTTGCAGCTATGGCGGGAGGTGAGTGGGACGCGGCGGGGGCGTACGTGGGGGCGTGGGCTGTAGTGCAGCCATCGCCTGCCGAAGTGACGGGAGGAAGGAGAGGGCGTTGCTGGCATCCGTCACTGGGGTGAAATGGCACGGCAGACGCAGGTCTTCACCATACACCAGCTCCGCCGGCGTGTGATGAATACCTTCCTTCTCCGTAGCTCTGAGTGTGAGGAGGAGGATGGGAAGGGCGTCTACCCAGCTTGTTGGGTGTGGCTGGGCCCGTATGGCTTCCCTCAGGCGTCTGTGGAAACGCTCTACCATTCCGTTGGCTTGAGGGTGATACGCCGTAGTACGCTGACGGCGGGTTCCTTGGAAAGCCAGCAGGTCAGCCCAAGCATGGGACTCAAACTGCACTCCTTGATCCGTGATGAGAGTGACAGGCTACCCAACTACCCAACCCGACAGGAAATGAGCAGCCGTGCTAATCCGCGGTAGGCATGGGAATAGCGACGCCCCAACGGGTCACTCTGTCCACACACGTCAGCAGGTAACGGTGACCGCGGGAGGCCGGCAAGGGACCCACCAGGTCTACATGGACGGTGTGAAATCGTTGGGTGGGCGTGGTGAAGGTGTGGAGAGGGGCTCGTGCGTGTCGGTGAATCTTTGCCGTTGACAGGCAAGACAGGCCCGCGTCCATTCCTTGATGTCCCGTCTCATCCCAGGCCATACCGCTTGCCTGCTCATGATGCGATGGGTACCGAAGATACCGGGGTGGTTCAGGGAGTGGTAGTGATTGAACACTGAACTGCGGTGTTGACGGGTGATGAATGGGTGTGCGTGGCCACACGATACATCACACCAGAGTTTGACCGCGGAGTCGGAGACGTCATGCAGGACCAGGTGGAGCGCTGTGGGCCCCTCAATTAGGACTTGCAGCTCAGGGTCTCCCTCCTGTGTCGCCACCAGGGCCACGTAATCTAGCGGCGCAGGCATCGTGACCGCGGACATCATCCGGGGGGTTGTATTGCAGCGGGAGAGAGCGTCTGCCACGGTATTGTCCTACCCTGGAATATGGCGGATGTCTGTGGTAAACTCTGATATATAGGCCAGCTGTCTGGAGACCCGGGGGTGAAAGTTTTACCAGATTGCACCATAGCGTGTGTTAATGACTTGTGATCTGTTAATACTTGAAACTCCATGCCCTCCAGGAAGTGACGGAAGTGTCTCACGGCCTCATACACCGTCAACAGCTCCCTATCGAAGGCGCTGTAGAGGCGTTGCGAAGGCTCCAAACGCTTGCTGAAGAAAGCGATAGGGCGAAGCTCATCCTCCACCTTCTGCTGGAGGACAGCGCCCACCGTTTCTGCTGAGGCGTCAGTAGTGAGGACGTTGGAAGCATTGGGAACTGGGTAGGCGAGGAGTGTCGTGGAAGCGAGTTGTTGTTTGATGCTGTTGAACGTTCCCTCGGCTTCATCAGTCGACTGCAGGGGCTTCCGTGAGTTTTTCCTTATCCCCTTCAGGAGGTCATGTAAGGGGCCGAGCCGAGCTGCAGCTCGGGGAATGAAGCGGTGGTAATAATTAATCACCCCCAGAAATGCCCTGAGCTTCCTGACCGTACGAGGCCGCGGGAAATCCGCGATCGCTGACACCTTCTGCGGGAGGGGAGATAAGCCCGCTGACGTAACTCTGTGGCCCAAGAAGTCCAATGCCGGAGCACCCAACACACACTTTGCTGGGTGGATCCGTAAACCAAACTCCTGTAGGCGAGTGAGCAGCTGGCGCAGGTGGAGTTCGTGTTGTTGGTGCGACGATGAGGCAACAAGGATGTCGTCGATGTACACCACGACGAAGTCGAGTCCCCTGACTACCTTATCCATAAGCGCTGGAAGGTCTGAGCCGCATTGCGTAGTCCAAAGTTCACGTAGGGGTACTCAAACAGACCGAAAGGGGTCGTCACTGCAGTCTTCGGCACGTCCTCTTCAGCCATTGGAATCTAGTGGAAGGCCCGTAGAAGATCAATCTTCGAAAAGACTGACCGCTCGTGCAACATGCTGTGAAAATCCAACACGTGTGGAATAGGATAACGGTCCGGCCGGGTCATGGCGTTGAGCGCTCTGTAGTCGCCGCAAGCACGCCATTCGCCTTCTTGGGTCTTCTGTCGGAAGGTCTTATGGTCCCCTCCTGCAGTAAGTGCTCAAACTGCTTTTTCGCCGCCTGGAGGCGTTCAGGAGTCAGACGTCGCGGTCGAGCAAAACAAGGAGAGCCCGTCGTGGCGATAGTGTGTGTTACCTTGTGATCCCTTTTGGCGGGCTGGAGCGCTGAGAAGTGAGGCGAGGGAAGTCCTCGAGAAGAGCGTCGTACAGGACAGGCTGGCGTAGGTGTGTCAGGAGGGGCGCTCGCTGCCCGCAGGGCACGGTAGGAATGACCGTGTTGGTTGGGCGATGCAGTAAACGTCCGCGTATTGGCGTACTGGTTATATATGTATGTGTTAATCTATACTAAGACAGGATGTCCAAGTGTCTGAGTGTCGCCTAGCGGATGCTGAATGCTGACACCTTTTGATGAGGTTACGTTGACGAAGTATCACGCCATGGCCCATAAGAATGACGTGGACAGTCAACCCAGTCAGGACCCAGGACAGTCAACTTATGTAAAGAGGATTCAGCTCCTATATGGGAAGAAATAAACAAGGCCTGCAGATATAATCGATTATGCGTGGTGGGAGATTTTAATCTTAGGAATATAGACTGGGATTTAATCATAGGTGACAGCGATGCAGATGAATTGTTAAATATAATCCAGGATAACTTCCTAAGTCAAGCAATCAAGGGGCCTACTAGAGGAGATAATATTCTAGATCTATTGCTGACAAATAGAGACGATTTAGTTACAAATGTGGAGGTCGGGGGGAATTTAGATAATAGCGACCATTATGAGATCAGATTTAGCTTAGAATGGGAAGTTGGAAAATTAAGTGGCAATAGGCATCGAATACCTAATTTCAGAAAGGCCAATTATGTGGGATTAAGAAGACACCTGGAGGTTATTAATAAGAGGTGTGGGATGGAGGAGCAGAAATTTTCCCAGGACAGGGCATTGACAGCTGGAAAGGCCAATTATGAAGGATTAGGAAGGCACCTGGAGGAAATTGGCGCGGTCAGATATGCTAGTGAGGTCGAGGCTGAGGAGATAATTAGAACGGTTAGATTCGAAGTGAGGTCAGGGCTGAGGAGGTAATTAGAGAGGTTAGAAGGGGATGTGAGGTCGGAGCCGAGGAGGATTATACCTCATTTGTAAAGAATATAATTGACGGACAGAAAAGAAATATTCCTTATAGGGAAATAAGGTCCAGAAAGAGTGAACCAAAATGGATGACCACCATGTTAAAACACAGCATTGGAGTAAAAAGAAACATTTATTTAAGGTTCAGGGCAGGATTGGTAAACAAAGAACAGTATAACGTGATGGCGAGGACAGTGAAGAAATTAACTCGAGTTGCTAAGAACAATTATGAGATTAAAGTAGCAGAACAGGCGAAAGGGGACCCAAAGGGGTTCTATCAGGTTTATAAAACAAAGACAAGGGAATTAGTTGGGCCGTTAAGGTCAGGACAGGGTGAGGTTTTAAATACGGATGAGGATATGTGTAGGAGTCTAAATGATTATTTCTTAAGAGTTTTTACGGAGGAGGATACACAGACGATACCTGATAGTGAACAGATGTTCAAAGGAAGCGATGAGGAGAAACTCAAAGATATTGTGATAACTAGGGAAATGGTGGAGGAGGGTATAGAAAAAATGAAAACATTTAAATCGCCAGGACCAGATGAAGTGTATCCCAGGGTATTAAAGGAATGCAAGGAGGTTGTTAGCGAGTCGTTAGTGCACATTTTTTAGGAAATCGGTTGAGATAGACGATGTGCCATTATTGTGGAGGAAAGGAAATGTTGTTCCCATATTTAAGAAGGGAGACAGAGGACTAAAGTCAAATTATCGACCCGTAAGTCTAACATCAGTGGTGGGTAAATTACACTGGGGAACAAATCTTTGTTGAGTTAGGTCTGACACTTGTTATTAAGTAATTTTTGGGTGCTGAATCCAAAACTGATCTCAGTTTTTCTCTATCACGTCAAGTTTTTGAACTGTAGGATTTTCGTTTTCTTAAAAATATGAAAAATACTGTACATAACAGTAACAGTGCTTATTTTATAAAAAGTTGCAAATGTTAACATACAATGAAAAATGAAAGAAATAGGCATGAATAGAATGTTTATTTAACATTATCATGTTTTTAGAAAGGATAAGGCTATAATTGTGTGCAGGTTAAGGTAAAAATTTACGTTTGTAGCTTTGTCTGGAGTGTTCAACTTGAGGACTATCGCGTTTGATGCTCCAACAATAGTCAGCCATCATATGCACATCCCATCTACCCTGGTAACGTTCTTCCATAACCTTCAATTCTTGGTGAAATCGTTCACCTTGCTCGTCGCTAGCAGCACCAAGATTTTCCGGAAAGTTGGCAAGATGGCTATGCAAAAATTTTACTTTAATACTCATGTTGCAACCAAGCGCTTTGTAGCTCTCCAATAGTTTCTGAACAATTTCTGTGTAATTACTTGCACGTGTATTTCCAAGAAAGTTCTTGACAACGTCTTTGAATGATAGCCAAGCATTCTTTTCAAGGTCTGACATAGTACCGTTGAAATGTTCATCTTTGATGAGCTGTCGAATTTGTGGACCATCAAACACACCGGCCTTGATTTTTTCAATTAACAGTCCAGGAAATGCCAAGATGATGTACTTCAAACAGTCGCCATCAGTTGACAATGCTTTTACAAATTGTTTCATGAGACCTAGTTTTATGTGCAGAGGTGGGAATATTATTTTCTTCCTGTCAACAAGTGGCTCATGTACAATGTTAGGATCTCCAGGTTTAAGATCAGATCTCGGAGGCCAATTCGTCTGAACCCAATGCTTCTCTCGAGCTCTGCTATCCCACATACAGAGAAAGCAGGGATACTTTGTGTATCCACGTTGTTGACCAAGAAGGAAGGACACCATTATAAGGTCAACACAGATGATCCAATTGTGTTTGTCATATTGCAATAACTCAATGACTCTCTTTACATCTCCATATTCTTCACGAAGACAGACCGAATGCCCAATAGGGACTGCGCCAAACAAATTGCCATTGTGTAGAAGGACACACTTCAAGCTCCGCTTTGAGCTATCAATAAACAATCGCCATTCATTTGGATTGTAGATTGAAAGCCCTAATTCCTTCAGTAAACCAGGAATGTTATGGTAAAACACAAAACCACTGGCACTTCGAAAGTACTGCAGAAATGTACTTTCTCTGGTTCGAAAGTATGATACCTTCACTCCTTGTTCAAGTATGTTTTTCTCGTTCAGTCTTGATGCTAGTATTTCTGAAGCTTTTTTTGGATAGGCCCAAATCACGTGCTAAATCATTCAACTCGTGCTGATCAAATCCCCTACGAACTGAATCCTCGTGAATGTCAAAATCTGCATCATTGCTGTCACTGCGTTCTTCAGCATCACTCAGATCTTCTAGAGGAGGTAGTTGTTCGAAAACTGGCACTGGAATTTCAGCTGAATGAGGCATTGGTCTTATAGCTAACGGTAGATTAGGATATTCTATTTTACTTTTATTTTTCTTGTTAAATCCTGATGTTTTCACTAAACAAAAGTAACAGTCTGTGGAATGATCTTTTTGCCCTCGCCAAACCATGGGGATACCAAATGCCAACTTTTCACGTGTTCCTTTGGTCCACATCTGTAATCTCTCGACACACTGCTTGCACACTTTGTGAGGGGCCCATAGCTTGTCTTGATCACCGAGTTTCACTTTAAAATATGCGAAATATGCTTGTTTGACAAATACGCTGATGCTTGCCCTCTGACTTGGAATGGTGAAACTACCACATATATAGCAGAAGGAGTCAGGGTTGTTTAGGCATTTACGACGAGACGTATCAGGAGCAGACATGATCTGAAACAAAAGAAATATATACCTATGTAAATAAAACACTAAGCTGGAATAGTTACAAGCTTTGAAAACAAAAAAAACAGCATAAAACGAAATAGAAATTACAATGGTATGTTGTTACAAGGTTAAGAGAAAAGCCATAACAAATCCTCCTAATTCCTACTATCCTAGCTTTCTGTTTGCATATATTGATAGTACTGACCTATTGGGAGCTGTACACACCTCTCACCGCACTGTCTCAATTGTAACTGCACAAACAAGTTGCCACAAAGCTCTCGATGAGTCAAATCGTAATCAGCTGGCAAGTTTTACTACAGCTCACAAGTGGAATTTTACTTACTGGAGGGTAAGCTGTGGAGAAAAAACTTGACGTGCTAGAAAAAAACTGACTACAGATTTGGAATCAGCATGCCAATTTTAGTCTAAATAAGCTCAAAAATCTAACTCAACAATTTTTTTTTCTTCAAATTGTTCCCCAGTGTTATTGGAATCTATTATTGCAAAAAACATTAGAGAGCACTTAGATAAACATAGTTTGATCAATGATTCACAACATGGATTCACCAAGGGTAGGTCATGTCTCACCAATTTATTGAGTTTTTATAGGAAAGTTTATGAGACGGCAGAAAATGGTTTAGGATTATGATATAATATATCTGGACTTTAGTAAGGCATTTGACAAAGTACCACACGAGCGACTCTTAAATAAGGTTAGGGCTCATGTATAGATGGGAAGGTTCTTCATTGGATCAGAGTTTGGCTAAGTAATAGGCAACAAAGGGTTACAATTAATGGTTCCAAATCTGAATGGGGACTGGTGACAAGTGAAGTTCCACAAGGGTCTGTTTTGGGCCCAGTACTATTTTTGATTTACATCAACGACTTGGATAGTGGGATTAGCAGTGATATCAGCAAGTTTGCTGATGATACTAAGTTAGGTAGGATTATTGGATCACAGTCTGACGTAAACATATTGCAGGGAGACTTAGATAAAATTAACGAGTGGGCAGTCAGATGGCAGATGGAATTTAATATTGATAAATGTAGCGTTATAGATGTTGGTAGAAAAAACCCTGGTAATAGATACACCATAAGCAATGTATCGCTGAAAAGATCAGAAGGTGAAAAAGATCTTGGAGTGAGGGTGAGCCCAGACCTCCGACCTAGGAAACAATGTATTGAGGCCAGAAATAGAGCTAATAGAGTATTAGGATTCATTACCAGAAGTGTTAAAAGTAGAAGTGCGGAAGTTATTCTAAAGCTTTATCTGGCTCTAGTCAGGCCTCACCTAGACTATGCAGTTCAGTTTTGGTCTCCATATTACAGGATGGATATAGTGTTGTTAGAAAAAGTGCAGAGAAGGATGACCAAAAATTATACAAGGGATGCGTAAATTTTGTTATGAGAGGAGATTGAAGTTATTAAAATTACACTCACTCGAGAGACGCAGAGTAAGGGGCGATCTGATAGAAGTTTCTAAGTGGATAAAGGGATTTAATAAAGGAGAGGTAGGAAAAGTTCTTACGGCTTTTAACCAGGGTAGAACAAGAAGTAACGGATTCAAGCTGGAAAAGCGTAGATTTAGAAAGGAAATAGGGAAAAACTGGTTCACAAATAGGGTGGTGAATGAATGGAATGGTCTCAGTAGACAGGTAGTTAGTGCTGAGTCATTGGGGAGCTTTAAAGGGGAGCTGGATAGGTTCATGGATGGGGATGAAAGGTGGATGTAGTTAGTGTTAGGTGACAGGAACTACCACGTGTAGGCCTCGCGGGCCTCTTGTAGCTTCCTTATTTTCTTATGTTCTTATGTAACCCGGTGTCTTGATGCAACACGTAGACACACCTCGCCCCTGGCTCCGGACTGCACGCACAAGTTGTGTGTGTGTGTCATCTCAGCGCTCTGCCCAAGGATGATGACGTGGATAGCCTGATCTTGGGAACCACGACGTAAACACCTTCACTCAACGGCTCACCGGAACAACAGCTTC
>JACEEZ010011045.1:35000-42500 GCA_016584305.1 Chionoecetes opilio
CCCCCGGAGTTCACCGTCTGCGCTCCGCCTTTGGGCAGGCCACGTGTGCCTGCCCCAGCATGCCCTGGCTACATCTAACCTGTTTATAACAACCCTGGAAATATACCATATCCTGACTACAATCTGTTCAGTATTTTACCCATCCCTCTACTAATATTTATAAGAACACACGTATAGACATCACAGGCCACAGAACCCACGTGTCCGCTTGACCGCTCGTCCTCGCCACTCTAACCCACCGCTTCTACCTCTACTCATGTTCCTGCTTCCTGCTACACCACACACTTGCAATCCATGAAGAGAAGGAACGGTTTTTCATTTTAAACCCATTTACGGTTCATATAGTGGCAGCGGTGGAATACAGTCACCAAACTGAACAGCGTGAACAAAGAACAGAACAAATGGACGCACACAAAAATTGCTTTTAGCCCAAAATACTCACACAAAATACACACGAAGGAAAAGTAGCCCAAAATATAGCAATATAATGCACACATCTTTTGCTGTTGCCCTTGACATTTCAAAAGCTTTTGATAGAGTCTAGCACAAATCTTTAATTTCCAAACTACCCTCATTCGGTTTCTATCATTCTCTCTGTAACTTCATCTTAAGTTTCCTTTCAAACCGTTCTATTGCAGCTACTGTAGACGGACATTGTTCTTCTCCTAAATCTATCAATAATGGTGTTCCCCAGGGTTCTGTCCTATCACCCACTCTCTTTCTATTATTCATTAATGATCTTCTAAGTCTAACTCAAAGCCCTATCCACCCTACGCTGATGATTCTACCCTGCATTTTTCAACGTCGTTTATTAAACGTCCAACTCAACAGGAACTAAGTGATTCACGGAGAGATGCCACCGAGCGCCTAACTTCTGATCTTTTTATAATTTCTGATTGGGGCAAAGCAAACCTTATTTTGTTCAATGCCTCAAAAACCCAATTCTTCACCTATCTACTCGACAAAACCTATCAGATAACTATCCCTTCTTCTTCAATGACACTCAACTGTCTCCTTCTTCTACAATGAACATTCTAGGACAATCATTTACTAAAAATCTGAACTGGAAATCTCACATCTCATCTCTTGCTAAAACAGCTTCTAAGAAGTTAGGTGTGCTGTGGCGTCTGCGTCCTTTTTTTTCTCCCTCCCAATTGCTTGCTCTCTACAGGGGCCTTATTCGCCCATGTATGGAGTACGTCTCACATGTTTGGGGAGGATCCACTCATACAGCTCTCCTAAACAGGGTTGAGTCAAAAGCTTTTCGTCTCATCATCTCCTCTCCTCTGACTGACCGTCTTCAATCCTTAAATCACCGCCGCAATGTTGCTTCTCTTGCTCTCTTCTACCGTTATTTTCATGCTCACTGCTCTTCTGAACTTGCTAACTGCATGCCTCCCCCACTCCCGCGGCCTCGCTGTACAAGACTTTCTACTCATTCTCATCCCTATTCTGTCCATCTTCCTAATGCAAGAGTTAATCAGTATCTTTACTCATTCATCCCTTTCACTGGTAAACTCTGGAACTCTCTTCCTGTTTCTATTTTTCCACTTTCCTATGACTTAAATCTTTAAAAAAAAAGAGTAACAAGACACCTCCTGAACTAAATTGGCCTACCCCTCTGTTTTTATTTAATTTTCTTACTGTCTTCTTTATAGGGACTGACAACTAAGCGGGCTTTGTGTTACCCATTTTTTTTGTGCCCTTGGCCAGTTCCTTGTGATGTAAAACAGAAACAAACAAAACAAAAAACTAGATAACACCAGTTGTTACGTAGTTAGTTGTAATAATAAAGTGGTGGTAGGTAATACGCCTGGTTTATATACGGTTATAATATGTCTTTGTAGACCGAATCAGCGGCATTTCCACCACTTTAGAGATGATAATTCAATTCAGAATTACAACTTCGTAATCACTTGCATATTATATTTTCATTTGACTATTTATCAACTAAATCATGGCGGAACAGCGAAAAGTTAATTATCGGCTAAATTAAGATGGCTTACACGAATATATAAAAAGTGTGTTGACGCAGCTAATGCTACTGCATAAACTCCTAGCTATTCCTAAAGCCGATCATCGCATCTATGATTAGAAGATATTTAATCCGCTTGATCTAGAACAAGATATGAACAGTAATGGTATTGATTCATTAATAAATAATATGGGAACATGACACATCAATTTTCACATACATATACATATATATACATATACATATACATATACATATACATATACATATACATATACATATACATATATATATATATATATATATATATATATATATATATATATATATATATATATATATATATATATATATATATTTATTTATTTATTTATATGATGTTAAAGCTAAATTAAATTAAGTTAATGTATTTTCGGTATTAAGTATGAACATTATAAGTCTGGCTAATAATCTCCACATATTAATTGATCAGTGTTTAATCGGTATGGATAAATTTGATGTTATAGGGTATAATTGATTATACAGCGAGAAAAATGTACAATTTTTTTTTTTTGTTCTGGGGGATTGGAACTGAGATTTACTTAGAGCAACTGAATCAGGAGTCTTTTACTTCATAAACGTTATGTATTAACATGGCTGCTTTCCACTAACAACAAAGCCCACGAGAGGGACTGTAAACTGTGCCACATTAATAGATCATAATTGGACCTCACATTTGGAAAATAAAATAAACAATTACATAGTATATACAGACATAACAAATCATTTTGTAGTATACTCTTAGTACAGAAAACTAGTAAATAAGTATGATGCATATGTAGAAAAGATATTTCTTTCTGACATATGTATACATTTATTTTCAAAAGAAATATTAAGTGAAAACTGGTTGCAAATTATCAATATTAACGACGCAAATGCCGCATATGATACATTTCAGAGGCTATATATAGATAAATTTTTATCTTGTTTTCCATTAAGAAAAATTTACGTTCACGTTAAAAACGAAAGAAACCCTTATATAACTGCAGGATTGAAAACACAGGAGAAACACAGACTTGAAAGGTTGGCATCAAAATGGCCATTGTCATATGGATCAAGATATAAAGCTTACAGGAACAAGCTGGTAAAACTACATCAAGCTCAAAAAAACAAATATGTATTTTCAAGATAAATTTAAGCGTGAACAATGTAATAATAAATCAATTTGGAATACAATAAAATAGTCTAATGGGCAGAAAAAAGGTCAATCATTGTAATAAAATTAAACTGAAAAATAATAGTGGCCTCACTGCAAATGTTTTTAATGAACATTTCTTTAAAAAAGCAGGATCTCAACCCCAACAAACAAGTGCACAACAAAACTCTCAATGTCAATTTCTCAATAATCCATCGGAATTTTTTTTTTTTACCTGTATCCTGTACTAGGGAAGAGGTTAATCAATATTTAAAGTCTATAAAACCAAACATAGCACCAGGATGTGATTATATTCCACCAAAACTGCTCCAGCTTACTGCACATTACATTGATGTCCCACTCATATGCATATCAATCTATGTTTCCAGCAAGGATGCTTTCCGGAAAAACTTAAAATTGCTGAAGTGATACCAATATTTAAATCTGGTGATGATGATAATGAAAATAATTATAGAGCCATATCTATTTCACCCTCGATCAGTAAGGTGTTTGAAAAAGCTATTGTTCATAGATTTAAAGGGTTCTTGGAAGATTTTAAATCATTATCTGATAATCAATGTTTCTTTCGTAATAATAAGTCAACAGAGAAACCCATAATGAAATCTATAAGTGAAGTTTATAGTAATTTGGAAAGAAAACATTGTGTTGCAGGCATATTCATGGACTTATCTAAAGTTTTTTATTCATGGACCATAAAATGTTAATAGATAAGCTAAATAATATAGGAATAAGAGGAACACCATTAAATTTATTTTCAAGTTACTTGACAAATAGGAAACAAGCTGTATATTGTAATAAGAAAACTTCAATGCTGAAAACTATTGACACGGGAGTACCTTAGGGATCAATACTTAGCCCATTGTTGTTTTTGGTGTTTATAAATGATATTTCCAATGCCAGTAATATATTGAATTATGTTCTTTATGCAGATGACACCAGTCTTCTCTTACAGGATAACGACTTAGATTACTTGAATGTTGTGTTAAATACTGAAATAGAAAAAATATAGTAAATGGGTATCAGCTAACAAATTAAGGGTAAATAATACAAAAACGAATTATATGCTATTTCAAAATCGATCTGTAGTATACAACATGGAACCAGTATATATGGATGGGTATGAACTTCAGAGGGTTGCATGTACATAATTTTGGGAGGTTATCATAGATGAAAACTTGAATTGAAAAAATCATATGCAATCAGTCTGCTTAAAATTGCCAAAACTTGTGGAATATTATACAAAATTCGTTACAATCTAACAACTGATGCTTTGATAAGTATATATCAGTCCCTGTGTTATCCTCTTATTATATATTGTATGTCCAGCTGGGGTTGTACGTGGCCGATAAATGTAAAGGAAGTTATTGTCACTTAAAATAAATTGACCAGAACCAAAATATATAGAAGGAAACATGACTACACATTTTTTTTCAATGAGTTAAAGTTACTAAAATTTAAATTACTGCTTAAATAGTATTGTCTTCTCACTGTCTATAATGATTTAAATGATAATACTCACAACAGAAAATTATTTAGAATGATTCAGCACAACCTAGATACCAGAGGTAACACTGTTAACTTGTTATGTCCACAATCATAAACAACACTGTAGTTAGTTTGTTTATTGACAAAAACATTACAATAGCATAGGAAATAAACATAGTTTACATTATTTTGTCAAATAATATTTTTTACTTTAAGCTTCAGAAATCTGAGTTACGTTATTGCAAGCAGACGACTCAAGAATATAATTTCAAAATATCGTAAATAAAACTACACAATTCTTTTGCATTGCCATTGCAATCCATCAGATTGTTCATACTTGTGAATTTCAGCATAGTGTATTTTTGTCTTACGTTAAGTGATACAGGACATCTTAACAACACATGTTCTTCTGTTTGTACAGCATTACTATTACATGTACACAGGCGCATCTCTGGTGGTGTCCTGCTCCATCTACCTGTTTCTATCTTCAGACTGTGGGACATAACACGTAGTCTTGTAAATGATTGACGTTGATAGTCAGGAATAAACTCCTTAGTGGTGTAAATCTGATGTAGTGAAAGTGTGGGGTTAAGAACAGATCTGTAAACAGTGAATTTGGTTGAATCTTGTTTTTCTCTGATATATGTTTTTACCTTGTCTAAAGGATCAACACTCTGGTTATGTTGCAATGTGTGCGAGAGAAATCTGTAGCCTGGTGTGTTGGCCTGGTGACACAATTCATATATCCTGAAAAAGGGTTCATCTGAATTACTAGCGTGAAGTTTCGTTTTCAAAAAATTGAACCTTCTCTTTGTAAGTATGTCCTCCACTGGATGTATTCCTGATTCTGTAAGACACAGGTCGATACTCGTGTTATGTCTCACACCCAATAAACTTCGCACTGACTTCTTGTATTGAACTTTTAGGCTCTTTGGGTTGTTAGTGAACCATGTTTCGGTGCTGTAGAGCAGTGCACCGTTCATGGCTGCGTCGAACACCTGTCGCTTGTACACGAACGGCATTTCTGTATTCGTGGCACAAAACACTGTGAACTTATTCAGTGTCATCTCACTCGATGACTCATGAAGCTTCATAACTGTGTTTACTTTAGCATCGAATGTACAATTTTTCTATACATTGTTTTGGCCCGAAATGTTGGAACGCATTACCAGATGGTATCAAACAGCAACTAATCTCAATTTATTTAAATTTAAACATTAACAGAGTATATATAATTTGCAAAGTGAAGGTGTTATAGAATGAAAAGAAAAATGCAGAAAATTTGTGCTCCTGAAATGTTGTTATTTTTTTTTTTAAATATGTGTCTAGTTACATTCATTATTCATTGCTAAATAATGCGTATTATATATGTTAGATTGTCCAGCTCGCTTCGCTCGCTGACATATTCAGCCGATCATCGTATAAATATGTATGTGAATCTGTCAATAGGCTTGTAAGTTTACACGAATTGGCAAGCGCTAATCATATAGGCTTTAAAATGTTACTCAGAATAGGGGCAAGGTCTGGTGCATATTGGCTTGTAAAATGTTTACTCCACGAATGGGGGCAGGCAAGTGCTTTGGCTGAAAGTTATTGCGAATGGGCAAGGTAAGGCTATAGCTGTAAAATGTTTACTCCACGAATGGGGGCAAGGTCTAGAGTGCATATAGGCTTGTAAAATGTTTACTCCACGAATGGGGGCAGGTCTAGAGTGCATATTAGGCTTGTAAAATGTTTACTCCACGAATGGGGGCAAGGTCTAGAGTGCATATAGGCTTGTAAAATGTATACTCCACGAATGGGGGCAAGGTTCTAGAGGCATATAGGCTTGTAAAATGTTTACTCCACGAATGGGGGCAAGGTCTAGAGGGCATATAGGCTTGTAAAATGTTTACTCGAATGGGGGCAAGGTCTAGAGTGCATATAGGCTTGTAAAATGTTTACTCCACGAATGGGGGCAAGGTCTAGAGTGCATATAGGCTTGTAAAATGTATACTCCACGAATGGGGGCAAGGTCTAGAGTGCATATAGGCTTGTAAAATGTTTACTCCACGAATGGGGGCAAGGTCTAGAGGGCATATAGGCTTGTAAAATGTTTACTCCACGAATGGGGGCAAGGTCTAGAGTGCATATAGGCTTGTAAAATGTTTACTCCACGAATGGGGGCAAGGTCTAGAGTGCATAGAAGTATTTTAAGGTGAGGGTATTTAAAAAGTTGACTTTAGCCTGTGCGAGCTTGGACACGTTCCACATCTTTAGTGTGGACGCCTATTTCCTAGTGTTAACTGATTTTATGTCTGCTAAAGATCTCATGCACAGCAGAATAATGCCTATAAAATGTGTATATTTTTATTCATGTATATAATTGCTATTTGGCAATTAACTTTATAAACTGAACTAAAATAAAAGTTCCACATAATCTTGTGGAAGATTTATGTTACAAAATATATGTTTAACTTGAATTCTTACCTCTAGAAACCCATTCCTAACTTTTCCCGACAAGATTCCCCAGCTGGCACAAACAAGGATACTTATCAGGTGGATAGGAGGGTTGTCGGGTTGAAGGACTTAATTTAAACTGAACGAGCATGGCACTCGGTGTGGTGCGGGTTGATCAGAGTCGAAGGTGAACGGCAGAGTTGATGTGTTTGGTTTTGGCGTCAGCGTTTCAACCCGGTGTCGTGTGGGCAAGTGTCTGTTTATGAGGGAATGTCTGTTTACTAACAAAGACAAAGAAAACGGACGTTGAGGGGAATAATTACTAATATTGACTTGATCAACAAAGGCATATCCAGGCGTACGACGACAACAAACCCGTCTTTATTTGTCATTAAAGGAGGAGTGG
>JACEEZ010011045.1:52500-62500 GCA_016584305.1 Chionoecetes opilio
TATTATATATATATATATATAATATATTATATATACTATATAAATTATTATATATATATATTGGTATATATATATATATATTAGGGTGGTCCAAAAAACTAACTTTTGGAACTTTGTCTGGGCATGATGTTGTTTTTGTTCCAATTGGTGATACACGTAATCGAGTGAAGTATGGCTTCAATCGGAGAATATTTAGAGGTACCCCTGAAGAAGAAGTAAACAACAAAAAACTTCACAATAGGAAAAAAGCTCACAAAGAATGAAGATGTCAGTGTCATCCCGAGTATTGGTATATCCATACTACCTATTTTTACATACAAAATTATACTTTGTTCAGGGTTCACTGAAGATAATGATGGTAATTTTGGATGTCAATTAATTTGGTAAAGTAACTAAAAGAAAGCTGTAACATATACAATTTTGTTATTTAGACAAAAAAAATAATCTCAAGGTTAATATAAGCAAAACATTGTTGTTGTTTGATCAATAGGTACTGTTACTCCTTTCCGTTTGAACACTTGTACAGTGAAAGCAGCACGGGCAAGTAAATAATGTAAATAATAAATGTAAATAATTAAAATAAAGGTAATACACTGTCCTTTTACTCCATATATGCTGCTTTGGAGGTGGAAGGCTGCTCCCTCCTGTGCTTGGCCACCACTTTCAGGAGGTACTGTTGCTGGACCTCGTCCTTGGTGATGTTCGAGTTGAAGGAGGTGGCCAAGGTGATACCTCTCTCCGCCGCGTCGTTGACCACCTTCATCTGCGAGACGTTCCTCTTCATGTCCAGGAAGGTGGCCTCAGTCTCCCATGTCTCGGGACTCTTCTCCAAGAGGGTTCCCACTTCTTCCTCCGGTCCAGGAAGAAGGCTATCCAGGGTCCTCCTAGTCCTGGAGGTCATGAGGTCCTTCAGGTCAATGTCCGGGGAGAACCTCTTCCCGTCCAGTTGCTTGAGGCCTTTTCTCTCACGTCTGAACAGGTTCCTGACCATGGCCTCCTTCTCCTCATTGCTGATTCTCTCGTCCATGAAGGACAGAGCCACAAGGTCCTCCGAGACGTACCAAAGGTGACGATTGAAGGCTTTGAGCGCCACGTCCGCCACCCCTGGTTTGGAGATCCCTCGAGAGTGGTCTCGCATGAACAGGAGGTCGTTGAGAGGAGCTCGTTGAGGGACCATGGCCTCATTCCACTTTGTGGCGTACAGGAGGGCCACAAAGAGGGAAATGTCCTCCATGACCTGCAGCTCATGAGCGGTCAGCTTTACTTGACCTCGGAAGAGGAAGACCTTCAGAGCGTAAATTCCCTTGGCCATCCACCTGGCTTGGTGGAAGGCACCTGGGGCCCGGAACCTGTAGTCTTTCCCGAGGTCTCCTCCCAAGAACAGGTACGAGAGCCAGAGGAGTTCTTCGTAGTCCTCCCTAGGGTGAGTGCCGCTCTCCAGAGCACTCTTCAGCTCGTGGAGGGCTCGCTCCCTGTGCTCTGAGAGCTCCCCGGTCAGAAGAGCATGGAGGCTATCCTTTTCCATGGCAGAGCTCCAAGAAGACTGGTCAATTAAGCTCCAACGATCCCTAAATCGAACGAAGAGAGGAATGTTCGGTCCTCGGGAGGGTCCGTAGGAGCTCTTGAACACGTCCCCCATGACGACCTCCAGCACGTGGTGTCGGTAGGCCACCCAGAGGAGCTCGCGTCCAAGGCCTTCCTGGATCTTCACGCAGGCTCCTTCATACAGCCATGTGTTTGATGCCGTCGTGTCGAACACCAAGCCCTGAACTCTGGTCTGCAACTGAGCCTCCGAGATCGCCTTGAGGACAGCCTCTCCCTGAACCGTGCCTGTGCTGCGGAGTATTTGGGGACTCCCAGGAGATGTTCCCTCCCCCCAGCTGTGACCAGGATGGCGATTTGGTCGACCTGGTCCTTGCCCGACAGGTCAGGAAGTAACTTCCCGTCGCAGTGGACAAGGACAGGAATCCCCTCCGGAATGTTTATCGTTTCCGACTTGGCGATGGCCTCCCGATTCCTGATTCTGTGGCGTCGGATGGTGCTGCGAGACAAGGAGAGACTCCCCAGGTCCTGTCCGGATGCCGTTGCAAAGGTTCCCATCGTCCCCATCGCCACCAGGTCCGAGACCTAGAACCGATCCAAGGTGGAGGTGATGTTCGCAGAGAGCAAGGCCGTGGATTTTGCTCCCTCGACTTTACTCCGTTTCGGGTGACTGGGACCGGTGAAGTCTACATCGCTGTCGTCTGTTTCCCCGGCGGCGGAGGACGAAGACGAGGTCAGGCGGTCAGACAGTACGACCGAGGTCATGGCTTCCTTCTCCTTCTTCGAGCGCTCCTTCCTCATCTCTTCTGCCCGCTCCCTCTCCTTCTTCCTCTCTTGGGCCTCAACTGTGACGCAGTCTAAGCCCGCCATGGACGAGGTCGCTCGGTCCTCCCGCTGGCTGCGAAGAAAGGCTTTGTCCTCCTCCACGGTCATCCGATCGAGAGCATCACTGCTCGCCACGTCGAAGAGGTCCTCCAGGTCCCCCTTGCACAGTTCCTGTTTCATCGCGGGCGTTCGGCCCGATTGCCAGTTTCCGAGTTTTTGGGATCGTCACTTGGCCACCAGGCCGGGAGTTTTTGGGCGGTTCGGAGAGCGGACCGGTCGGATACGGCCCTCCCCCCATCAAGAGGCTGCTTTTCCCCTCCTTGGCGCCACGGTTTGGGTACTCTCGAGCCGCATGAGGAAAACTTGCAGATCACCTCCTTAGAGGGCAGCCGCACGTTTCCTCACATTCAGGTCCAAAGCCACATGCACGCTCCCTTGTAGAATTCATAAAGCCCTCGGGAAGAAAAAAGAAACCTTAGGGGGGAGTGCAAACAAGGTCCGAGGCCGACATTTCAATGGACTTAAGAGTTGAAACAAAGGTCGACATCATGCCCGCTACATTACACAAATTTTTATTTCAATTGTTTATACCCTAATATATATATATTATAATGTATATATATATATAATATATATATATATATATATATTAATATATATTATATAAATATATATATATATTATTGTAATGGGATAATAGTCGTAATTAATCTTCTAAATGTAATCTGCTGAAAAATAGATTTACTCTCACTGGAATTATTTTTACCAAAATTTAATATCACTATGTCAAACACTATTTAATTTGAGAACTTGTTAATACATTAAATATAAAGCCAAGAAAACATTATAGAGTGATATACTTAATTCAACTATCTCACTATTGCCCATCATCATATCGCGAATTACAATAATTTAAACATCATTCAAAACTCCCACATATTTCATATTTTGTGCCCTTAATAACCTTAAATCTAGATACCATCCTAATCATAGACCTGATATAAACGCGGTACAGTAATTTTAGATAAAATCTGAGTACATTACAAAATGAATCATTCCTTAGTAATAAAACAAATTAAATCTCGCTGACAACATTTCTTATACATCATATAAAAAAAATACTTATCCTTTTAAACATTACTTAATCAAAGTTCATTATAAAATGTTTTCCATTATATATTCATTTTTTCTCCTGTTCCTTATGGATTACCAAAACACATAATAGGTAACCCCTTACGCTTTCAAGTTTACTATAGGCACCTTTAACTATACTAGTAAATACTTGTTGAATGACCATAAAGTAAGAACCAATTAGAACCTCCTTACTTGCACCTTTAAAAATACGTAACAACGCTGGTAATGCTGTTTTATTTGACTCCAATCACTTTTACAAATATTCCATTAGAGAAACTATTGAATATTCTAATATTTATCTAAACTACATTTTCTTAAATTTAAAAAAACAATTCCTGCATTATTAACGTTAGCTATAAAAGACTATCATTATTTTAATAAAAACTTTTTTCCAAACTGATGGTGTTCCAGGGATCGTGCCTGGGTCCTTCTTGATAAGCTTTTTATGTCACCATGAGGACATGGCTGTCCAAACTGCCTAAACTTTTAAACTTTTATCATAAAACGAATTAGACGACACTTTTTAAATTTAAAAAAACACGAGCACATTCCCTTATTACAAAATACCTAATTCTCAGCACCCAAACATATTCACATATGAAACAGAAAACAACATCCACTACCATTTTTAGATACCTAGTTACTCGTAAAAATTACCTTACACCCATCTAAAAAACTACTTTCCGTTAGGAACTCAAGCTCATTTACCCCTAACCCTTTTAAAATCAAACACTATTAAGACCATAGACAAGATGCTATAGTTTCTCATCAATGGTTTCTCTTGAAATGAGATCGAATTCCTTGACAATTCTTCCAAACATGGCTACCACCAAATTATTTGAAACAATCATCTCAAAGTTCTTAGATAAAAAATTTAAACCCCAATCGAACGAACCGAACCCCTTTAACCACACATGTTAAACTCCCTTTTATGCCTCCATACACCCTTCGGAAAAAAAAAATATGTCACTAAATCACATTTCCTAACTCAAAATTTAAATTTTTTTTTACTAATTCTCTTACCCTAAGAAATCTTTCAAAAATAAAGACCTATACCCCAAAACCCCTTTTTTCTAACATAATTTTTGAATTCAAATTTCTAGCTGTAAAACTAGAACGTCGGGGAGACGACAAGGAATTAACCCCTTTGGCTTTTTTGACATAAAGGTTTTCTGCTATGGGCGACCCATTTTTCACCTTTGCAATTGCAATCCCCCCATCACATATTTAATCCCCTTTTCTTAAAGACTTTTGTATCCTATCCCAAGGGACACTACCCAGGACTAAAATTTTAGAAGCTATACACATCAAGCCTTGTCCCTATCTTAATAACCAAGTCATTTTACAAAACTACATATACTCAAAAGACTACCCCTGTTTCGATTGCCCGACTCTCGGTTCGACCCCCCCACACAACGAAATGTCACCCAAAAACTATGTTCATTTAGTCCCCCTCCAATCAAAAGCTACCACCAAGGTCCGTTAAGTACAAAATATATTTTTTTTATTAGTTTGTAATTTTAGAAAATATAGGGAAAATTTTATTTTTTTTAGAATTAAAGTTTTAGATTTCGCTTTTTTTGCATTACAATATTTAAAAATTTTAAATATTTTTAAGCCTGATGATGCCCGGCCTTGGCGAAACGTTGGGGATAAAAACAACCCCAAGTATACGAGTGTCTCGTCACCCTGAAAATCATGATTTTATATTTTAAAATATATATATATAATATATATATTATATATATTATATATATAATATATATATATATATATATATATATATATATATAATATATTTGGTCTCTTGCATTGTAATATAGTTTTATCATTACGGATGCTGTGTTTATTTAGCACATCGTTGAGTGTATTCGTTGATGATGGGAGGGAAGATGGTAGAGATGATGATCGTTGCAATTTGTCACCTTCCTCCTCCTCCTCCTCCTCTACAATGAATGGCTCAGTTAATGTATCGCTGTCACTCTGTTGCTCCAATTCATCCTCTGACTCAATCTCTTCTTCTGGAAAGAAATATTAGCAAAAAAATGTTCTTCTTGATTATTCTAAATATATATCTACTAAATACACATATAAGACCAAATGTTTTAGTTATTGTTATTCACCTGCATCTACTTACCAGTGTTAGTGCTATCCATCCCTGCATCACAATCATTGCGCTGTTGTTTTTGTTGTTGCACAGGAGGTGAAACAGCGCCAAAAGTGGAAGCCATAGGTTCTGCTGAGGAAAGAAAAAAAAATTATGTGACACACTCACACATCCACACACACACACACACACACACACACACACACACACACACACACACACACACACACACACACACACACACACACACACACACACACACACCACACACACACACACACACACACACACACACACACACACACACACACCACCACACACACACACACACACACACACACACACACACACACACACACACACACACACACACACACACACACACACACACACACACACACACACACACACACACACACACACATACACACACACACACACAACACACACAAACACACACACACTATAGAAGATATAGAAGCATAGAAGCCTGGAACAACCTTGATGCAAAAGTGATTAATGCAAGAAGTATTCAGGACTTCAAAGGCAAGCTGGATAATAGTAGATTTGGAGACGGGACAGTACAAGCATAGCTCTTTTCCTGTATGTTGCAACTAGGTAAATACAACTAGGTAAATACACACACACACGCACACAAACACACACATTTACCATTAGGAAGGCCTGTGGCGGCCTGATGTCTATTGTTGTTTTTGAATAATTCTGGCCAGAGTGCTGCGAGCAGCTGAAGACACAGCTTTTATTGCTTTGGAGGAAATGGGCCGGGCATCTGGGTTTTGGGGAAATGGGCAGGGCATATGATCCGTGCGGTGACTTGTAATTGCACTATTGTATTTTAGCGGTAGGCCTGGAGTTTTCCTTCTCCTTGGGAGGAGTGGGCGGGGCATAGGATTCATGAGGCGTCTTATGATTTGTCTTGACTTTTTGTGTTCTCTTCATTGATTGGAATGGGCGGGCAGATGACCAGTGATGCTTTGTGTGATTGGTTGATGGTGGGCTAGCACACATACACCCACACACCCACACACACACACACACACACACACCACACACACACACACACACACACACCATGTACTATATATGAGCACAGGCAATTGGAGGATTGCAACAGTTTTTGCGCATGGTACATAATTTATCACAGGCATTATATGTTAATCCTCACTTTGAAAATATAAGGTTTTTTGGTGGCATGTTGAACATCGAATATGCATATTTCAACAACTTTCGATCATTAAGTTTATAATTTTTCTTTTGATAGTACATTCTAAGAAATTCGCAAGTCTTAATAATACCTACATGATCACACAAGTATACAAACTGTAGACAATAAGCTCCGCACACCTGAGATTTGTCAGATTGCAAACGAAATTGCAGCTGTGAAACACTAAATTCCTTATGCCTATCTAAAAAATACATGTAATGTTTGGCATATAGTCTTGGGTTTAGTGCATAGGAATAACACAAATATGTACATTTGTTTTTTTATATAAAATGCGACCCAGTGGCCCATTATATGTATTTGCGAATTTCTCAATACATTGGCTATAAATACAATAGGTTTCCTAAGCTTATGAGTGTCTTAGATTCACTTGAACTAATTCATTGGCAGATAAGCATCCCAGGAAATGTGAAGTATCATGGCTTAGAGTACCTCGAAGGGCCTCTATAATTTTTTACTGTTCATAATCAATCAATAATAAAGATAATAATAGCTATTATGTTTAGTAGTATTCTATGCTCGATGTCACAAACTATATTCCTCTCCGAGTCAACAGTCAAAACACTCTTTGAATCGGCAAACATCAAGATCACAAGATTGTGTTCCAAACCCCTTGAAAGTTGAATGTTGATGCGCAAATTTCCACTTTGCTCAACAGGTACTGTGCCTTGCAAGTCTTCCGCGAGCAAAGTGTAGACCCAGAGTGTTTTTCCACCCTTAAATCCTTCAAAATCTTGCAGTATGTTTTTTTACAACCTCAAACTCTCAATAATGCTAACATATGCTTGCGATCACTGATGGGGGAGGCTGACAGAGTTTTTATATACACTCAATCCATTGATAGATACAGCTATCTCCGATAAATTAGAACTTGAAAAATACAAACCATTCTTATTATAGGTGCCAGAAAAAGCGGCCATGTCAATCATAGCAATGTACAAACGCTCTGGGATCTCATTTCACCAAGTTAATTCAGATACAATACTCATTTGTTGCTTTCCTAAAACAATAGACTTGTACAGCGTTTTATTGAATAATGTTTTTGTATTCAGACCAGATTCTGATTGATAACACTCAATCATTGGGGGCATACGCCGGGGGGCGCGTCGCCTCGCCCACCCTACGACGCCACTCCCGGGGGTCACCACGCGCGAGTTCCCATGCAGTCTCCTTTCCCATACCAAGCAGCTCTCGACAAGAAACATCAACTTGCCCCAGCCACGAGCCTTATGGGCGCCCCCTTGGCCTCCTCCACGCTGGATTGTCTCTTACAGATACAACCCGATGGGAAGGATCGTTTCAGGGTAGCGTGCCACATGCCCATATAGCCGAAGTTGGCGCTGACGGACTATGCAGGTAATAGGCCTCGATTCAGTCTCACGGTGCAATCGCTGATTTGACACGTAATCATCCCAGCGATACCCCATGATTCTGCGAAGACACTTATTACCAAAGGCATTGATTCGTCTCTTCAAGTCACTATTTAGTGTCCATGTCTCACAACCATAGAGTAAGACAGGGATCACAAGCGACTTGAAGATCCGGATCTTTGTCCTCCTGAACAGGTACCGACAACGCCAAATACTCCCGCTGAGCGAGTCCATAACACCGTGGGCTATGCCAATACGCCGTAAGACTTATTGACGTGACCCGCCGTCATTATGGACTGCGCTACCAAGGTATGTAAAACTTTCCAAGATCTCAATGTCCTCGCCACACGCAAGAACAGACTGTACTGCTTCAAATGTCTGTAAGTCTCCAAATACCTGGACCTTGGTCTTGAGCCAGGAGACCTTAAGTCCCAAAGGCTTTGCCTCCTCGTGCAGCGCCTCGAGAGCCATCACCAGGACCTCCAGCGACTCAGCAAAGATTACTGCATCATCGGCAAAAACAAGATCAGTGATCTTGGTGTTGCCGACGGATGCTCCACAATCACTTTGATCTACAACCTTGTCCAATACCCAGTCCATACAAGCGTTGAAAAGTGATGGGGCAAGGACGCACCCTTGCCTCACTCCTGTATTCACAGGAAAGAAGCTGGATACACCTGCCCCACACTTCACAGCACTCTCAGTCCCAGTCCCAGATGATTATTCAGCGCCATCCGTGCTGATGAATATGGTTGTAATCTCGTCACCCAGAGTTTGGGAAAATCAATATGAGAACGTATTCCAGAACCATCATCATCCGTATTAATGTACCATGCTTCATTAGATAATTCTAGACGGACCCTTATTGGGACGTCATTGCAAAAATATTGATCACAGGAAGCAACATCTGACATTAGGGGAAATGTGAGATGAAGACCATGTTTCTTGACATTTTGTAGCCTGGTCTTCATGTCATTAGTAAGACTAGTGAAATATCCAGCATCATATCGCTAACCAATGGCATGCCTTTCTACCTATCTTTGAAAAGATTTCCAATCTCACCTAGGGACTTGAGTTTCATAGCTGAGAGGCTTGTTATCATTTTAATGAATGACCAATAATAATTATAATATGGGTTAGATTCAACCATTTGATCTCCAACACATAACTGAATGGATTTAAAAATCGTATTAACGGCTCCATTAACATATGCCACATTGACAACATCTTTGAGTTTAGTTTGACCATCGGCTTGAGTGAGACTTAGTTTCATCTCCAGGACAAGTTTTGAAAGATCAATAAAGTAACCCTTGACCCCTGGTACGCGAAACTCCAAGTATTTGTCTTGTAACCTTGCATTATTGTGCAAATTAACAGGTAAAACATCTACGAGTGTTTTACAAGCAATGGAACTTTCTACTAGTCGTTGTCTATGTATTTTTGGAAATTCTGACTCGATGCTGGGTGCATATTCAGGTATATGTACTGTCGGATTGGGCGCTGCCATGGTGCGTATTAAGATGTGGACTGATGGTGTAAGTGAAATACACAGCCTTTTTGTGGTTTCTGTTGCGCATGGGTGCGCGCGCTCACACACACACACACACACACACACACACACACACACACACACACACACACACACACACTCACTCACACACACACACACACACACACACACACACACACACACACACACACACACACACACACACACACACACACACACACACACACACACACACCACGCACGCACGCACGCACGCACGCGCGCGCACC
>JACEEZ010011045.1:82500-87500 GCA_016584305.1 Chionoecetes opilio
GGCGCCCCCTTTCTTGGCCTCCGCTACGCCAGATTGTCTCTTACAAATACAAACCGATGGAAAGGATTGGTTTCAGGGTTACGTGCCACATGCCCATATAGCCGAAGTTTGGTAAACGTGCTATGCAGGTAAAAGGCTTTGATTCAGTCTCACGGTGTAATCTCTGATTTAACACATAATCATCCCAGCGATACCCCTTCATTCTGCGAAGACACTTATTAACAAATGCATCGATTCGCTTCTTCAAGACGCTATTAAGTGTCCATGTCTCACATCCATAGAGTAAGACAGGAATCACAAGCGAATTTGAAGATTCGGATCTTTGTCCGTCTGCAAAGGTACCAACGCCAAGTACTCGTGCTGAGCGAGTCCATAGCACCATGGGCTATGCCAATCCACCGTATGACTTCTTGACGTGACCCGCCGTTATTCTGGACTGAGCTACCAAAGTAAGTAAAACTTTCCAAGATATTCAGGTCTTCGCCGTACGCATGAACAGACTGTACTGTTTCATCTAGTAAGCCTCCAAGCACCTAGACCTTGGTCTTGAGCCAGGAGACCTCAAGTCCCAAAGTCTTTGCCTCCTCGTGCAGCGCCTCGAGAGCCACCACCAGGACCTCCAACGACTCAGAAAATATTACTGCATCATCGGCAAAAACAAGATCAGTGATCTTGGCTTGGTATTGCCAAGGGATGCTCCACAATCACTTTGATCTACAACTTTGCCCAATACCCAGTCCATACAAGTGTTGAAAAGTGAGGGGCAAGGACGCACCCCTGCCTCGCTCCTGTATTCACAGAAAAAATGCTGGATACATCCCCCCCCCCCCCCACACACACACACACACTTCACAGTACTCTCAGTCCAATAGTACAGGCCAGTCATCCGACCAATAACCCTTGCAGGAATCCCACGAAGTCGCAGAAGATTCCAGAGTGACTCACGTTGCACTGAGTCAAACGCCTTATTGAGATCAACATAGGCTGCTAGCATCCCCTGTCGAAAGTCACGTCAGCGTACCACCAGTACACGAAGCGCTAGGATACGCTCTGTCGTTGACTTACCAGGCGTGAACCCAGACTGCTGTGGTCTGTGATGCTTCAGTAGATAACTGCTGTTCCATGTCAGCAATAGATGGGCAAGCACCTTGCCAGAAACACTGAGCAGTGTAATACCGCGGTAATTGTTGCAGTTCTGACGGTCTCCTTTCCCTTTCCAGTTTCCAGATAGGGACGACCAGCCCCCTTCTCCAGAAAGGAGGAATAGTACCTTATTGCCACACGATAGTCAAGACAGCATGAAACCCGCGTATTATTGCCTCACCAGCTTAAAAGGAGCAGCTTTAAGGAGCTCCGCACTGATATTATAAACTCCAGCTGACTTTTCACCCCTCAAATTTCCTACAGCCTCTCTAAATTCGTCAAGGGTGCAGTTTCGTCAATGGGGAGATCGGCATCCATTGCCCGTAATGCAGTGGTGTGAAGCTGCCCAAATGGAGGGTCCATCGTGAACAACTTAACTAACTAAGCAATAAACAAACTTATTCACGAAATAATCATCACTCTTCACGAAAAAAAACCAGACGCTGGAAACACAAAAGAATAATGTAAATAATAGGCAAACAGAAAAAAGAGAAGAAACGAGTAGACCAAAATAATATACTATATATGCTGCATAAAAATATGCATAAATAGATTAATAGAAAAAAAGCGAACAGGTATATGAATAGATAAACACACAAATAAACATATAAATACACTAGATAAAGTAGTTGTCCGGACACTTCAATCAGTATAACTTGAACCACTGTCACCTAAACCAGTGTTAACTCAACCAGTGGCCATCTCAACCAGTGACCGTTTGAACCAGTGATCATCTTAAGCAGTGACCATCTCAACCAGTGACCATCTCAACCTGTGACCATTTCAACCAGTGTCATCTCAACCGGTGACCAACTCAGCCATTACCAACTCAACCAGTGACCATTCCAATCAGTACCAATTCACTGGTTAAGATGTTACTGGTTGAGATGGTCACTGGTTGAGATGGTCACTGGTTTAGTTGATCTCTGGTTGAGATGATCACTGATTGAAATGGTCATTGGTTTAATTGGCACTGGTTGACATGTTACTGGTTGAAGTGACAAGGAATCGATAAAGTAGAGTAAATACAAATATGAATATAAGTGTATAGCTCTTTATATTTCTGCCCGTAATCATGCCAAATCTTTACTTCAACTTACCACAAACTCCTTCATTCATAGAAAACGTCAAAAACTCTCTGAATCGAATTCCTCTCGTGACTTCTGGCATCTAGCTAATAATATCTCTAATGTTTTTTCTTCTTCATCTTTCCCTCTTATGCTTCACCCAGATGGCTCCACAGTTGTCTCATTTATTTCTAAAGCAGAACTCCTCGCTTAAATCTTTGCTCAAAATTCCACTCTAGTTGATGAAGGGCTTGTTCCTCCTTCTCCTCCACCCTCTGACTATATTATGCCTGTTATTAAGATCCTTCGTAATGTTGTTTTCTTTGCCCTTTTGGCCAAGATCCTCGGAAGGCTTATGGTCCTGACAGAGTCCCTCCTATTGTTCTCAAAAACTTTGCTTCTGTGCTTGCTTCCTGCCTGGTCAAACTTTTCCGTCTTTGTCTATCTACTTCAACCTTTCCTTCTTGCTGGAAGTTTGCTCACATCCAACCTGTTCCTAAGAAGGGTGACCGTTCTAATCCTTCAAACTAGCGTCCTATAGCTTTGACTTCCTGCCTTTCTAAAGCTTTTGAATCTATACTTAATAAGCAGATGCTTAAGCATCTGTCTGCTCACAATCTTCTATCTAATCGTCAGTCCGGTTTCCGTAAAGGGCGATCTACTGGCGATCTTCTAGCTTTCCTAACTGAACCTTAGTCATCCTCCTTTAGGGGCTTCGGTGAAACTTTTACTGTTGCCCTTGACATATCAAAAGCTTTTGATAGAGTCTGGCACAAATCTTTAATTTCCAAACTACCCTCATTCGGTTTATATCTTTCTCTCTGTACCTTCATCTAAAGTTTCCTTTCAAACCGTTCTATTGCAGCTGCTGTAGACGGACATTGTTCTTCTTCTAAATCTATTAATAGTGGTGTTCCCCAGGATTCTGCCCTATAATCCACTCTCTTTCTATTATTCATTAATGATCTTCTAAATCTAACTCAAAGCCCTATCCACTCCTACGCTGATGATTCTACCCTGCATATTTCAATGTCGTTTATTAGACGTCAATGCCTCAAAAACCCAATTTGTTCACCTATTTACTCGACAAAACCTACCAGGTAACTATACCCTCTTCTTCAATCACACACAGACACTCAACTATTTCCTAGCTTCTTCTAGCATGAATATTTTTGGACTATCTTTTACTAAAAATCTGAACTGGAAATCTCCCATCTCATCTCTTGCTAAAACAGGTTCTAAGAAGTTAGGTGTCCTGTGCCGTCTGCGTCCTTTTTTTCTCCCTCCCAGTTGCTTGCTCTCTACAGGGGCCTTATCCACCCATGTATGGAGTATGTCTCACATGTTTGGGGGGGATAAACTCATAGAGTTCTCCTAAACAGGGTTGAGTCAAAAGCTTTTAGTCTCATCAACTCCCCTCCTCTGACTGACTGTCTTCAATCTTTAAATCAGCGCCGGAATGTTGCTTCTCTTGCTATCTTCTACCGTTATTTTCATGCACACTGCTCTTCTGAAGTTGCTAATTGCATGCTAGTCCTGGCTCTGGGGGGGAGTTCGTGTACATGGCTCTATTAGAGCATGACCCTAAATTTTATTGTTATATATGTCAATGCCGTCAAAAAAAGTTTGGGTAACACTTCCTGATCAGGTACAGTTTTTCCGGAGAGCCCGTTGAAGATTTTTGGTCGAGCGTCCAGAATCGAAATTGAAGTTATAGTGTTATAGGCTCACAACCTATATCCTTGCCTTGTTATAGGCTCACAACTTGACAATTTGGCATTATGATAATCAGATCAACTCCAAACAACTTAAAAATAGTGTCAATCAATTCCTTAGGGTCAAAAACATACATATAGACACCAACATTTACTTCCTAAGACAATTATTTGGAGAGATATGATCATTTGACCGAAATCGCTAAACGCGGCTAAACGCGGCAACTTAAGTTAAGGTTGACTCTCGGTTATATTTGTCTCCCTCGCCACCATACTTAATTTTTTTTAACCAATATGCGAATTGGAAATTGTCAGAGGACTTGATAAGGAAACTTTTGGAGAAGTATGACAGTTCTAAGTATAATATTGACTTTGTGGAGAGCTTTCAAACATAGAGGCATTTTCAAACTCGAAGGATTTTTGTACTAAAATCACTAACATTTTAGCTAATTCGCACTGAAACCCGAGGTTTATGTGTCTGAATACTCATAAAATGTTGTTAGTACTATCAAAGGCTTGAGAATTAATCACAATGAAAAACTTTTGTGGACCCGATGGTGGTTTATTGCATGAAACTACAATATCGTCAATTTCGATTCTGGACGCTCGACCAAAAATCTTCAACGGGCTCTGCGGAAAAACTGTACCTGATCTGGAAGTGTTACCCAAACTTTTTTTGACGGCCTTGACATATATAACAATAAAGTTTAGGGTAATGCTCTAAAAGAGTCATGTACACGAACCAGAGCCTATACTATGCCTCCCCCCCTCCCGCGGCCTCGCTGCACACGACTTTCTACTCATTCTCATCCCTATTCTGTCCATCTTCCTAATGCAAGAGTTAATCAGTGTCTTTACTCTTTCATCCCTTTCACTAGTAAACTCTGGAACCCTCTTCCTGTTTCTGTTTTTCCACTTTCCTACGACTTAAATCTTTTTAAGAGAAAAGGGACAAGACACCTCCCAATATAAATTGGCCCACCCCCTTTTCTTTATTCTCTTACTGTCTTCTTTATAGGGACTGGCACCTAAGCGGGCTATGTGTTACCTCTTTTTCTTGTGCCCTTGGCCATTC
>JACEEZ010011045.1:92500-101109 GCA_016584305.1 Chionoecetes opilio
GTATGAGCTCGCCGACATTCGTCCTGAAACCGCGAACTTTAGCTGACAGGATCTTGAGGCCAGCGTGCGTCATTCCTTGCTCTTGGCGGCGGTATGGGGAGGCGGCAGCAGCGTATACGGCAAGTATGGAAGCACCTGTGTGTGGTGCTGTGATGGGTGGAGTTGGCTGGGAAGGGGCAGAGTGGGGAGGAGCAGGATTCGTTCAGTGAACAGGACCCTGAAGAATCCTGCCTCGTTCCTGCCTCGCCTCAGCCGCGTGGGTAAAGCAGTTGTCTGCGGCAGGGGCCGCAGGGTCTACAACGGGGTCAGTCCGTTCCGCCCCATTGGACGGAGCTAAATGACTCACTTGGGAAGTTATGGTTGCTGGTCACAAGAAGAATAAGAAGGTTTTCCCTGGTCATAATTTTGCTAAAAGAAAATCAACCTATATGGAACTTAATAGTAAACTAAACCATATCGTAATATTTATTAATATTTCTTTTAACATCATTTTTAGCAATATTTATTATTATTTCCTTTAACTTTATTTTTTGTTGTGTGTATATTCATCTAGTTGTATTTTACAGAGCCAGAGCAATGCTCGTGTGGCCCCCGTCTCCATATCAACATTTTTATATCATTCATCCTTAGTGCTTTGTGTTGGCCGAAGCCAGCACCCCGGAGAGCAGGTCACAAACCCCGGCTAACACCCGGTACCCATTCACTGCTGGGTGGACTGGGGCTCAGGTTTTAAGGAAACAACCCATTTGTTTCCGCTCCGCCTGGGAATCGAACCCGGGACTTCTCGGTTGTGGACCGAGCGTGCTATCCCTTACACCACGGAGTACCACAAGTGTGTGTGTGTGTGTGTGTGTATGAGTTTGTGTGTGTGTGTGTGTGTATGCGTGAGTTTGTGTGTGTGTGTGTGTGTGTGTGTGTATATGAGTGAGTGTGTGATTGTGTGGGTGTGGGGGTGGGGGTCGGGGTGGGGGTTGGTTGTATGTGAGGTGAAGGGTTGGGGAGGATGGGTTTGTGTGTGTGTTGTGTGCGTGAGGTTTTTTTTTTTTTGTGTGTGTATGTGAGTGTGTGTGTTTTATGTGTGTGTGTGTGTGTGTGTTGTGTGTGTGTGTGTGTGTGTGTGTGTGTGTGTGTGTATGTGTGTGTATGTGTGGGTGTGTGTGAGGGGGTGGGGGTGGGGGTGGGGTAGGGGATGTGTGAGTGGGAAGGATGGGTGTGTTGTGGTGGGGGTGGGGGGGGGGGCTGTGGGGGGGATGTGGGTGTGTGGATGAGAGAGAGAGAGGGATAATGAAAGGACTTTAGAGATAAGAAGTGTTGGTTTGAGGTGGCAATTATTATATTTTTTCAAGTTATGGTAAAAATTTTAATATGGGTTAGATGGTTTATTATTTATTTATTTATTAGACTGACTCCTACGTTTCCGCTCTCCACGTGGAGTGCCCGCAGGGCTTGCCCTCTCATTGGCTATCGTCATGCTTTGCCAGCCAATGAGGCGCGACGTCACCATGAACACGCGGAGTCTGTTGCCTCGTGTGTGCTGCCTCATACAAACACATTATTTGAATCGAGTCAATGAGCTAACGCACGACAGCAAGGGATATCTCGAGTCGCACGACTGGGCCAGCGACAAGCGACTACGTGTGAACGCTCTTATAGACTTCCATTGTGTTTATAGTCGCGGGTCTGGAAACGCGCGACTGAAATCGCCTCGTGTGAACAGGGCCTAATCCTCAGTTCATCTGCCCGTCTGTCTATCACTATGATTTTACTGTCAATCTATATGTTAATTAATTAATCAATCATTCAATCATTGGGGGCATACGCCAGAGGTCGCGTCGCCTCGCCCACCCTACGACGCCCCTCCCGGGGATCACCACGCGTGGGTCCCCAAGCAGGCTCCCTTCCCATACCAAGCAACTCTCGACAAGAAACATCAACTTGCCCCAACCACGAGCCTTGTGGTCGCTCCCTTGGCCTCATCCACGCCGGATTGTCTCTTACAGACACAACCCGGTGGGAAGAATCAGTTTCAGCGTAGCGTGCTAGATGCTCATATAGCCGAAGTTGGCGTTGACTAACTATGCAGGTAATAGGCCTCGATACACCTCATCTAATCATTCCTCGTCACACGGTGCAATCGCTGATTTGACACGTAATCATCCCAGCGATACCCCATGATTCTTCAAAGACACTTATTACCAATGGCATCGCTTCGCCTCTTCAAGTCGCTATTTAGTGTCTATGTCTCACATCCATAGAGTAAGACAAGGATTACAAGCGACTTGAAGATCCGGATCTTTGTCCTTCGGTACAGGTAACGACAACGCCAAATACTCGTGCTTAGCGAGTCCATAATACCGTGGCTATGCCAATCCACCGTAAGACTTCTTGACTTGACCCGCCATCATTATGGACTGCGCTACCAAGGTATGTAAGACTTTCCAAGATTCAATGTCCTCGCCACACGCACGAACAGACTGTACTGTTTCATCTAATAAGCCTCCAAACACCTGGACCTTGGTCTTGAGCCAGGAGACCTCAAGTCCCAAAGTCTTTGCCTCCTCTTGCAGCGCCTCGAGAGCCATCACCAGGACCTCCAGTGACTCAGCAAAGATTACTGCATCATCGGCAAAAACAAGATCAGTGGTCTTTGTATTGCCAAAGGATGCTCCACAATCACTTTGAGCTACAACTTTGCCCAATACCCAGTCCATACAAGTGTTAAAAAATGATGGGGCATGGACGCTACCTTGCCTCACTCCTGTATTTACAGGAAAAAAGCTGGATACACCTCCCCCAAACTTTACGGCACTCGCAGTCTCAGAGTATAGGCCAGTCATCAAACTAATAGTCTTTGCAGGAATTCTGCGAAGTCGCAGAAAATCCCAGAGTGACTTCCGATGCACTGAGTCAAACGCCTTCTTGAGATCAACATAGGCTGCAAGCATCCTCTGTCGAAACTCACGTCGGCGTTCCACCGGGACATGAAGCGCTAGAATACAGTCCGTCGTTGACTTACTAGGTGTGAACCCAGACTGTTGGTGTCTCTGATGCTTTACCAGATTCCTTCGGATCCGAGTCAGCAATAGATGGGCAAGCCCCTTTCAAGGCACGCTGAGCAGTGTAATACCGCGGTAATTGTTGCAGTCCTGACGGTCTCTATTCCCTTTCCAGATAAGGACGACCAGTCCCCTTTTCCAGTCAGGAAGAATGGTATCAGATTGTCATACGGCAGTCAAGACATCATGCAATCAGCCGATTATGGCCTCACCCCTAGCTTTGAGGAGCTCCGCACTGATATTACAAACACCAGCTGCCTTTCCACCCCTCAACTTTGCTACAGCCTCTCTGACTTCGTCAAGAGAGGGTGCGGTTTGTTTAATGGGAGGATTGGCATCCACTGCCTGTAGTCCAGTGGTGTGAAGCTGCCGAATTTGAGGGTCCACCGTGAACAACTGGCTAAAGTACTTTGCCCAACGAGCCATCTGCCTATCCCTGTCCGAAACGAGGCGCCCATCTGCTGCTCGGATAGCACTCGCTATCGCAAGCTTCTTCAGGGCTCAGTAGGCCGGTCGGAAGTCATTAGCTTTCAAATGGCCCTCAACATCCTCAGCGAGACTCCTGGCATACCTCACATTGTCTCTCCCCAGGAGAGTTCTAGTCCTGCTTGACAGAGCCCTATACTGGTCCTGGTTCTCAGCAAGCCTGGCAGCGCGACTCTCCTCGAAATTCTCCAGCGTCTCCGTCGAGACAAAACCACGCCTTGATCTCGGGCGCTCCCCAATACACTCCTCGGCAGCCTGGAGAGTTTCACGTTTGAAGGTATCCCATAGTTCTACGGGGTCCTCGAAGGCACCTAGCACATTAAACCGATTTGAACTGCCACTGCATACTCATGGGGACATGCCATGTCCATTAGCTTCTCAAGATGAAACACAGTATGGCTACCTCCTGAGATTCTTTTAGACTTGACATGAAACTTAAGTGTAGCAACAACAAGTATGTAATAAGTTGCAAGGAATTCAGCACCCCGGTAAACCCTGCAGTTTTTAAGGATCTTCCAACGAGTACTAACGATGATGTGGTCAATATCCTTAGCTACATCTCCGGTATTATATACCATGTCCAGCGGTGCAGCTCTGGTCTCCAGAGGTGGGCGAGAGCGATACTTAGTGCGATCGATACTACGATACTGCGATACTATCGCACCGCCAAAAAAGTATTGCAGTATCGCAGTATCGCAGAGCATTCAAAGTAGCGGAGTATAAGTATCGCAACTCAAGTATCGCTTAAATTTCCCGCGATACTTTAGAAGACGACCTTAACCAAAAGTTTTTCAGCGGCAATGCGCATAGATTTGGCGCCTTACTGTCATATAACAGCTTTCTAGCACACAGAACATTTCGTCATTTATCGATTCACGATCGCACTAATCGCACAACGTCAAATTTTTTGCTTTTAATATAACTACATTAGTAACATTACATACCTAAGTAAGTGTATTATGCAATGTTTTTCTACACTTCAAATAAACGGCATGTATCTCAGCTTAAAAAACAACGTACAAACATCAAAATAAAAGAGGATGGCTTATTTACGTGGAATATAGTGCCTTCACTCTACTTACACGCGTAACATCTAACAAAATACCTACTGTATATATATTTTCTTTTATTTAACGATGTTAAATAAACCTAATTCCATGTCTGTGTACATAGGATCCAGTCGTTTATTTATCTGTTGTTTCACTTATAAGATTCGTTTCGTCCATACTTGTTTGTTTACATTCGAATTTGCGCGGATCGTCGATGTTTTCAACTTGTTGTGCCTTGTGTGGAGTTGTGTCTTGTTTAAGTTCTTTTTATACTTTCCCTAGCGTTGGTGTATATAAATAATGTAATATAATATATTCTTAATTCTATAGCAAAGGTTTAAACATAATACAAGTGTGATTAGTTACAATTAACTAGGTCGATCTTGTGAAAGTTTTAAGTTTTAACTTTTTAACATGGAGCGCTATATCAACAAGGGCAAGTCTGGCAGTGGCAGCCAGGGCAAATCTGGCAGTGGCAGCCAGAAGAGGAGGAGGAGTGTGTCTGGTGACAGTATTAGCAGTGTCATCATCATGTCAAGGTCCAGCTCTGCAATGTCTGTGTCTGCTCTCTGAGAGTGAGACGACCAGTGACATTGATGTGGAGCCGATGTCTGACATCGACGCTGCCGCTGGTGTCAGCGACTCCCAGCTGTCCACCCAGCCCCTGGAGGTGGAGAAGGAGCAGGAGGATGCTGGCGGCGCCATGGACGGTGTCAGGGAGTTGAAGAAGTACCTGGAGTCTCTGGAGAGGTAAGATAATTAGATAAAGTCATAATGTTCAGTAAGATCCTGGTTCAGTGATAATTAGTTTAATAATCTAAATTATTTAATTAATTTTGAATTGAAATCAGTGAAATGTGAGAAATCAGAAATGAGACTTAAAAACTAATGAAATTATGTGTGAAAATTTATCAATTTCTGCTGGAGCAGCCAAGGCTCAACAAGGGGTTCGCCTACAGCTACTAGTACTCGCAAGATAGCGCAAGATAGGTGTGGTTGGAGGGGGTTTGTGTACAGAGGTGGGTGAGCAGGTAGGTCGTGGAGAAGGCTACGGCGAGTCGAGGCTGGGACATCCATGTAGTGAAAGTGTGTGTGAATGAGGGAGGGTTGTTTATGGAAGCTATTAAGCAGGCGGACAGGCAGTCCCTTCGACACTGCGCCAGTTCCCACCCTGACTTCTGGCTGTTTAGAGTTAGCCTGAAGGGGGATCGGGTGCTAAGAGGACTAGAGGGCCCGGCCCCAAACAATGCTGGTGCGGTGATACTATAGATTGCCGTACTTTTTTTTTTTTTTGTAAGGTTGTAATTTTATGTGTCCTCCGACATACATGTTGTGGCCACCCCGACCTCGGTCTCGACCGACCGAGGTCCCGACCTCGGTCGGGAGAGGCGTAGAGATGAAGAAAAAAATATATAAATATATATTTAAGTAATTTGAATCATCAGTAGAGCTGTAAATAGATAAAATCACATGAGTTAGCTGTATGTAGCATATTTCTAAAATGAACTGCCTACAGGTTTGGCCACCTGTTTGAGAAGGAGGACCTCCTTATGGCGACCGCCCTGCACCCTCACCACACCCCGGTCGTCCTGCAGACCATGGCCCCTGACATGGTGGAGACCATCAAGGCCAGGATCATCAGGGAGCTGAAGCAGGACATCAACTCTGGGGGGTAGGGAGAGGAGGAGGCTCAGCAGAAGAAGTAGCGCCAGAACTGTTTTGACCTGTTCAACCCAGGTCGTCCCTGCTGCCAGGAGGCAGGCTGAGCTGGGGGAGGTCCTGACCAAGGCCATGGACAGCTGGGAGCAGGTCCACAGCGACGACCCAATCACCAAGGTGGACTTCCCCAGCGTCCACAGGGAGGCGTGGGTGGACCTCTTTATAAAGTACAACACCCCTCTCCCCAGCTCAGCTGCAGTGGAGAGGCTGTTCAGCTCAGGCGGGGACATCCTGAGGGCCAAGAAGTCAGGCCTCACCGCCTACAACTTTGAGCAGCTGGTCTTCCTCAAGGGAACCTGGGGAGGGTGCTGCTGGACAAGAAGGAGGAGGAGGGCCAGGGTGATGATAAGGAGGAGGAGGAGGAGCTTGAGGAGATGCAGTAGTGACTAATGAACTGTGCTGTGTGTGTGTTTTATATTTTAAATAAAATTTGTCAGTTTAAAAATAAATATATTACAATGGTTTAATGTGCCTAAACCGTAGTTTAAGTAAAATAGATCTTTTTTTGGCTAATACAGTGTTTTTTTAGGTAGCAAAGTATCGCAAAGCAAAATTTTTGGTATCGCAGTATCGCTGCGATACTATCGCTTTAAGAAAAAAGTATCGGTAGCGAAGTATCGCAGTATCGTGTATCGTTTTAAGAAAATCCGAAAAAGTAGCGGAATATCGCGTATCGAACTAGCGGGAAAAAAGTATCGCAGTATCGTTATCGCACTACCAAAAAAAAGTATCGCGCCCACCTCTGCTGGTCTCTGATACCAAGAACCTATAATTCTCAACCTTCTGGACCTCGCGAAATTCTGAAGGAGAAAACTGTTAATGTTCGTGATACCGGAGCAATGGGGACCACAACACATAACTCATAGCCATGGACCGATTAACATTATCTGTTAATCGGTTAAAAAAAAAAATTGTTTACGACATCATATCATTTATCTATGTTTTTTGTCCTCTATCCTTCTACCTTTAATATTTCTCATTTACTAAATATTTACTAGTCATTCTCTCCCTTCACATACAAAAAAAATTGTTCGTCAGTCTTCCCGCTCCTCAGGTCCTCTTCGGTGGGTGGCTGGTCTTTAGTCTGATCATTAGCACAGTCTACAGGTCCTCTCTCATCGCCCATCTCACGGTCCTCACTAAAATGCCTTCGATAGACTCTTTTGAAGACCTGGTCGCACAGAATGACTGGACATGGGGGATGAGGAATGCTACAGGGACCGTCAAATTGTATTTCTTCACCGCTAGCGACCCTATCAGAACGGAGATGAAGAGCAAAATGAAGGTCGGTAATATTGATATCCTTGTTACTTTTTACTATCTTTTCTTTTTATCATCATTGTTATCATCATTTTATTCCCTATATTCATACTTTTTTCATCATCTATATGTATAGAAGATGAAAAAAAAAGTGGGCAACGTATAGGCAAAAATGACAAAAAAAATAAGAAATCAACCACTAAGCTACACTAAGCTGTACTCTCCTACACTAAGCTGTACTCTCCAATTTATATCCATTTCAATCTGCCATCATTCATTTTTCACTTATTCAATCATTATCAAACAGGATTAATGGCTTATTAGTTAGATCTTGTTTGTGTCAATCTCAAACTTAACATTAATCTTAAACCTAGAAATCATGAACTTAAGTCCAAATAAATAACAAATAGGGACCTCTTTAGCAAAGCCATTTTTTATTTCAGATAAAAAAAGGTAAAAAAAAGCTAATAATGAAAATAAGATATAATCACATATAAATAGATTATAACATATTACAATAATTATGTAAATAAAGAAATAGATCAATAATATAGTAGTATTACTGATCTATCTCTAAATTTATTACATTATTATAGTTGTTATCTTATTTGCATTATTTTTTTTTCTTACCTTTTTTTTATCTGAAACGAAAAATGGCTTTGCTAATGAGGTCCCTATTTGTTATTTATTTGGACCTAAGTTCACGATTTCTAAGTTTAAGAGTGACGTTAAGTTTGAGATTGACGCAGACAAGCCTTAAGTAATAAGTAATCAATCTTGTTTGATAATGATTGAATAGGTAAAAAATGAATGATGGCAGATTGAAATGGATACAAATTGGAGAGTAGATTAGTGTTTGATTTGATTTTTTTTTTTTTTTTTTTTTTTTGCCAATTGCGCCTATAGGCAGTGACATCCAGGGCTCGGATGGTAGGCCCTGGAGACTCACTTGAGGGCTATTATGGGAAGGGTTGTAATGGTCAATTGACCCTACTGAGGCGAATGATATAATAGTCAATTGAACCCATGTACTTGGTCA